>JXPG01037217.1:3971-14019 GCA_001015175.1 Megaselia abdita | reverse complement strand
AGGACAAATGCCCATATATTAACTACTTATTCACAATAAAAAATCTAAAATATTAGTTTAATAAATATTAAATTTATTAAAATAAATTTTAAACATTTACAACTAAATAAATATTATAGAAAAAACATTAAGAACAGAATAGATTTCCTGTTTCGCCACCGCATTCGTTCGTTAAATTCACATCCTTTTCCAAAAGTCTTTGGCGTAATATACTAATTTTCTCCTCTTTCTGTGAATGAAAATTAAAGGTTATTTTTTCGTAAATGAAGTAAATTGTCAAAAAGCTCACCTGTAAAATAAGCCTTTGTAGTTCCTCATTTTCCAAAATTAGTTTCTGATATTTTTCCTCATCTTCTTTAGAGAAACCTACATCCGGATTATATTTAGATTCAGCTTTATCCTTAGGGTGACGAATAACTTCGATAACCTGAGCATGAATAAAACAAACAAAAAATGGATGAGAAAAAACGTATGTTTTATGAAGAAAACACTCACTTTAGGTACAAAGATGAGCAACATGCTTAGAAAACAGCAAAATATGACAGCTAGGGACACAAATGCGAAGGAGGCATCTTGTTGTGATGCAATAACCATTCCAACCGGAGCAGTGATCAAACAAAGAACAACCACATTGTATATACTCATTCCAACATAACGCGAGTCGTTGATTTGTTTCACTTTGATTGATCGAGTTTCGTATGCCAAAAATAGTCCAAATACTAAAATTAGTCCTTTAAAGCTGTAAAGAAGGCCTGTGGGGAAATAAAAAGATTAAGAATTAAAATTATACAGTTTCAAAATAGACTATTCAAAATAGGTGTCGGTTTTTGGTAACAGAACACAAGCCAACTATCTAACAAAAGTTCCCCATTTATGAAAAAAAAATCTTTCAGGAATCCTTGTAAACGAGTCAGAGGAAACTCCTCAAAGTCTGTAAGGACAAGTCGTTACTAATTCAACATACTGTTGCAGTATGAAAAGCCCGATGGGACAGAAACTGACTCTCTGAACTGGCTCAAACCATGACCGAAAAAAGTAGTAAAATCTTGTCTTCCAATATTTGTATTGTATTGGTTTTATCTACTAAATTATATCAAACAGCTCATTGANAAACTCCTCAAAGTCTGTAAGGACAAGTCGTTACTAATTCAACATACTGTTGCAGTATGAAAAGCCCGATGGGACAGAAACTGACTCTCTGAACTGGCTCAAACCATGACCGAAAAAAGTAGTAAAATCTTGTCTTCCAATATTTGTAAATTATATCAAACAGCTCATTGAATAAAAAGTGTTAAATATTGTTAAATAAATACTCACCCAACCATAAAGAATTCTTTGTACTCTCACAATGCTCCAGTTCCGGCCGTATTTTAATGTCATCTACAGTGGTGGTTGGATTTTCTAATGGGAATGTTTCAACCACACGTTGAAGAGGATCAGTTAATTGCCAGACCACCAAAAGTACAAGATCCACACAAACTAGACCGGATACCATTGAATACAACTTCCAAGGCTGAACTTGTCTCTAAAATAAAACAAAAATTATCAAATCTTATAGTTTATTTAATTTTATTATTAAAATCTTACCTTCATATCTCGTTTGGCTTTTGTTGTTAATCGGTGAACTCTCCACACTTTACTGAACATAGCGCCATACGATAAAGTAAACCCTAAAGTTAACATCCATGTTCTGGCTTGACAGATCTGAAATTATTATTTTTGGTTTTATTAAATATATAGATTTAGTCTCTATTTTTTGAAGTCTCACCAATGGATATTGATTTGAGTTAACGAATCTTCCATCGACCCCAAGTAGGATTACAGACACAAGGCATATGATGACTCCGAAAAGCATAATTGTATTGCAAACAGGGTGGGATAATTGAATAACTCTGAAAGCACATTTGTTTTAAATATGGACAAACAAGTTGTTGAATTTATTACCTTCGATGACTGAACCAAATGTTGAATATTACAAGGACTAGTGCCACAAAAATCCCACAACTTGAAATCGTTGTCATACAAACAAATAATGGTAGAGACACTGTGCGTAACACATGTTTGACAATGGTTCGATCTTGTGGTACCTGAAATGGAATGTTTTTGATTATATAAATAAACAATGTTAAAGAATTCTCCCAAACTCCTTAAAACAATAATTAATAATTATTTTAGGTCAAAGAATGTCCGAGTTTTAAAAAAGTTCATAAAGATCTCGAAGACCATAATGAGCAAGAAGTTAATTAAGTGAAAGAAATATGTATCTAAACATAACCCAACAAGTATAACAGTTTCAGTCTAATAAAGTATGAGGAAAGTTAAAAGTACAAAACAATCAATTATAGCGTCAACTATTGAGAAAAGGAAATAGTTATGTTTTCGGAATTTTAATAATTTAATATAAACTCCAAAACAATAACTAAAAAGTCTTTAAAAAAGAAAAGTTGAATTCGTTAAATAATACTTTTTAAATAAAAAAAAAAATATAATAAAAAATTAAAAGAAAAATGTAAAAAAATTTTTTTTTAAATAATCAAAAAGTATACGATAAACGCAGAACCATAGATATGCCCGCTATTTCGTTAAGGGGAAGCGGAGTATCTTCGACACGCAAACTTCTACCTAAGGAGGTACGAGGAGTCGATTGCGAGATGTAGGGAGCTGACTCCTACGGATCTGGACCATTTCGAGTGGGCTCTGTCCACCATAAAAAAGTACGAGACTCTTGAGCCCGCGGTGGTGCAGGGAAGAGGAACAGATCAGGAGAAGAAGCAAGGCCGCGACATTCCTAAATCATCGAGGAGAAACGAGGACAAAATAGAGAAGGTAAACCATTCTAAACCCAGTGGCTCCAAAAAAAGCTATCTAGGCAGGGTAAGATTTACCGATCAGATGCCTCTGAACGAACTCCTGAAGCAGAATCTAAAGGTTTTGATCGAAATTCATGATTTCTTAAGATCTTTACTTTGAAAATTAAAAATCATAGAAACGCAAACAAAAAGTCACAGCACACGCAGTTCTTAACAAATTTTCATTGTATTTGCGAGCCTGGGGTTAAGTTTGAAATTCTTTTCAATATAGACTTGGTTTTGATACGTATTATTTAAATTTAATATTGATTTTTTCATTTTCTTTTTTAAATCATAAAATGTGATTTTTGAGAGCTTGATTTAGGATGTTCGTTCTCAAAAACGATTCTATGATTTTTAATTCATAATTTGAGACATAAAAGTCCTTCTTTTATGACTTTTTTTCTTGGAGTGAAAATGGTATTATGAAGGGGCTCTATAAATGGATAAAGAGTATACCATCTTCAGTTCAAAGGAGCGCTTCATAGGCTACAAAGTGATTAGATGCGAATCTCAAGTCTGTGTGAAATTTCTTAAGGCCGCCGTAGTAAAAAACTGGAAGTCCTCCATCTACGGGAACTACCTGCGATGCTGAAGGCATACGTCAACATCCCTCTATATGTGGATGATAAACAATGAGTTCGGCGAGATGACGCTCACCATCCTCCGGACTCAGAACCCGGATGTTCCGATGGGTATAATTGGAAGCTTCTCAGGGTTGGTAAGATAATTAGGAGAGCTATTCTGATGACCTTTGCGATCGACAAAGGAGTCCTTACGGTTTTAGGTACTAAGGGCCACGCTCTGACCTTCGGTACTGATGATGTCCGGATGGACACTGGGGAGCTTTGGTAATCCACGAGGATAAGGGTACATAGGAGTCAAAAACAGAGCATAGGATGACAAAAATGGCTGCTTATGTTCCAGTTAATAGTATTTACAACATAAGGTTAGTACAAATTAATATTGAACAGAAAAAGATTGCTTCAGAGAATCTACTAATCTACCTTGAAACATAATAATTTTGAAATAGCTTTGAACAAAGATTTTGCTCTGTTCTATTTGGCTGATAACTCGATAGACTACAGACCGAGATCCTGTATTTTAGTTAGGAAATCTATTAATGTTTTTCTGTTTCCTAATTTCAGCGACGACACTACTACTATCAGCATTGAGGGGTATCCAATATCTTCTTGCTATTATCAGCACTCTGCGCACGAGAAGGATGTAGGTGCAGACAATAACGAAAGACACCTTCTGTGGGGTATAGCACAGAAATTAACAAAAGAGTTAAGTTACTTTTTGATTACATTAATACAATCGATTTGATTGTCTGTAATCGCGGTAATACCTCTACATTCAAATTTCTAAAGTCATGGGAAGAGGTTCTCGACGTGACTCTGTATAATAACAAACTGGAGGATTGAGGAAGACGATTCCTTCTACGATCATATNGGAAGAGGTTCTCGACGTGACTCTGTGCTGTATAATAACAAACTGGAGGATTGAAGAAGACGATTCCTTCTACGATCATAGGTTTATTCTACTGAAACTACTTGAATAATGGAATTTAGTCGGGGGTTAATCCAGACAAGACTGAGTTAGTCCTCTTTAGAAAAAGTTTATCACTCCATCGCTCGGTGGTCAGCGTCTTGTTCTCTTCAGTGAAGCTACCTGGATTCTAAGCTTCTATGGAGGAGGAACATTGAAGAAAGAATCAAGAAGGCTCAAGCAGTCTACTATGTATGTCGTTATCTCCAAAAATTACACATTCTCATTGCTATCGTTAGACTCATACTTATGAATGAGGCCGTCATATGGTGGACAGCAACCTTGGTAAAGAAGTACTGTAGAAAACTGGATAAAGTTCCCCGCAGTGTATGTATCGGCATAAAAGGAGCAATGAGGACCATGATTTCAGGATCTTTACGGATGGGTCCAAAACAAGGGATGGCTGTCGGGCGGACTCTTATTTTCAGGACTCTAACTAGAAAAGGTCGTTCATACTACAAGACATCTGTCCGGTCTTTTAAGAGCTAGCAGAGCTATCTTTACTAGAACTACCAGAGAACAATCTGTTGGTACTTACAGTCACAATTCTGGTAAAAGAAGGTAAAGAATTGCTAAATGTAGTAGTAAATTTAGTTTGACAATTATATGGGCACCAGGGCATTAAAATATTCAGGGTAATGAAACAGCAGACCTACTGACTAGACAGTTTCGTGGGGTCTTTGTTTTGCGTTGGTAAGGCTTAGACAGAAACACCTTGGCAATCACTCATTCGCTGGTATGGGCAACATTCAAACTGTCAGTCTTAACAGTTGTGTTACAGCTGCAGAAGATGGAACATCAGCAAAGATTTTAAGTCCAAGAAGATGACAAGGCTTTTCAAATTGAATCGTGACAAATCTTCGTCGGATGAAAAGTCTGTAAATTTCTGAATTGTTGAAAGTGAGCAACAAATTATGTCTGCTGACAAAACGATTTTTTAAAGAATTTCACCGAAAAGAATGACATTGTGGAACTAGCCAATAACGAGTTCGTATTTTTAGAAGGATATGAAGAAATAATTTTTGAATCTTTGGTAATAAGATCATTGTACTGGAAACAAATCCATCAATAAGACAAAAATCAATTCGTGGGATACAATGATGAATCAAAATCCTATATATGTTATACACTCAAAGAAATGATATGAATTTTTGGTGGATGTCCTACCCAAAATTATGGATATTACAAGCATATATGGTTGTTGTGATTATAATTTTGTCAACTGCATCTAACTCATGGTTATGACAACCATAATATGGATAGCCACGGCTCGGTTCATAATTATGGATTAAGCATCCATATCATAGACGGAGCATCCATAAATATGATCGAAAAAATATCTTTCTTACTCTTTCTAATGACGGTTAAAAATCGTTTTCAATTTGAACTTTTTCTTTCTTATTGGCTGCAAAAATTCTCGTTAATTCTCATTGGTTCGCAAAAATGTAAACAAACCATTATAGATGGGATGTCTATAAACACTTCTTTGAGTATACGATAGCCTCACAAAATATCAGCCAATGAGACATATTTAATTTCATTANGCATCCATAAATATGATCGAAAAAATATCTTTCTTACTCTTTCTAATGACGGTTAAAAATCGTTTTCAATTTGAACTTTTTCTTTCTTATTGGCTGCAAAAATTCTCGTTAATTCTCATTGGTTCGCAAAAATGTAAACAAACCATATCAATATATATCAAATATCAGCCAATGAGACATATTTAATTTCATTAACAAGCATAATTTTTTTTGGGAAGTCTTTTAATTTAATCTAGTTTTCTTGTAATTCCTTAAAAAAGTTTATTGAGAAAATAATGTATTCCTTGAAATTTTTGTTGAATATTATTCATTGGAAAATAAACTATTGTCAAACTATGATGGACTCAACTTTTTTCACTTACATAACAGACAAACCGTGAACATAAGAATTTCTTTTTTCTAAAAAAAAGTCTAAAATTCTGGTATAGCCTAAAGTATAAGTATTATACAAGAACTAAAAATAATAAAAACAAAATATTTTTTAAGTATAAAAAACAAAGCCACTCACCTTATTACCCTGCCACTTCGCCATATTAATCCAAGTCAAGTTATCTGATTGTGTGTCAAAGTATCCTAATTTGATGTATTTTCCATCTATCATTTGCTCGATTTGTGTTAAAGCTATCCTATCACCTTGTGAACTGAAGGCGACTACACCCTGTAATTTTGAGAATACATAAGTTTTTATTTCAATTTAGAGTAAAATACAAGACTCACAGAAACCCCTAAGAACTGAGTGGAATTCATGGCACCGTAAATTTCATCAGCGATATCCTTGTCTGTATATGTGAAATTTTTTAATGATTTCTGCCGTTTACTCAGCCTTTGCATCGTTTTGTTGAAAGCTAAAGCCACACTCCACACAGCATCATATGCCAAAGGCGCTTCTTGATATCCTTCGGGATATCTCCCGTTTTCTATATCGTATCCTACGTCCTTCAGAGCTTCATGTAGTCTTTCTCTGAAAAAAAGAGGTAAACAATTTAAAAAGTTGATTTAAATCATCGGAAACTAACCTGAATTTGTCGGACGTCATTCCGGAAATAGTGGTTTGATTGTTTTGATTCCACATAACAGCTTCTGTAGTTAAGTGTCCTTCCGCTGCTATTCTCATCTCCTCTTTAGTACATGAAATATTTTCGTTTTCCAGATTCGCCTCGTACCAATTGTCCTCATACCATCCTGAGAAATTGGGTTTTAATAAAAATTAAGAAACAGAAAACCAGACAAACCTATGAAAAACCAAACATGGGCTCTTCCGTATAGCTGTTGCTTGAACATTTCACAGAGAACTCTTCTGGCAGCTACCACATAAAATAAGCCTACAATAATCCTAGCATCCTGTCGTCTTAAATTTCTAACGGCATCGGAAGGATCTGATAGAAATGATTGCCTAGTTACGATTTCGATGCCTTCTTCTGAACATCTATTTTCTAAGTCTTCGACGGTCTGGATAGAAAAAGATTATTAAAAGTATTGAGACAAAAAAAAGGCACAAACCGATATAAAAACTTCTTCCGCTTGTTGTAGTATTGCCACTTTTGACCAACCAAACTTCTTCATCAGCTTAATTCTAGTGGGATTGTGTACCGTGGCTGAAGGATGTGTTCTGAATAAAGTAGGAAAACGACTTCTATCTGATAAGGCAGGACTTGAAGCTCCGTAACATAACTGTTGAGATAACGTTTTATTTAGTTGAACGATGTTAATTTTCTCGGATACTTACTACTATTAGATTCCACATTTTCGCAGCTTCCGCCACGGTTGTGCATACTGTACTACATCCAGCTAAAAGCATCAGTTTCTGTGGCTTGTTGTATAATAAATTGTACATAACACTAGCTCCTAAGCCAGGTTCACACTGTAATGGAGGATTGGTTAGTTTTTGTGGTTTTTTGTTATTTATTTTTGTTATTAAATGTAGATTTTGTGTGGTAGCAGAACTATAAGTCGGAGCCGTCGCCAATACAAATTTTCCGGAACTATAATTTGGACTCCACAGGTGGTGGATATTGGAAGGCCTTGTCTCACGGAATACATACATTTTACATAAAAGTGTAGCATGCAGGTGAGCATTTTGTTGAGCACTTACATCATCTTCTCCAACAGATATGGTCGACTATGACGATGCCAAGCGAGTAGAGACTGAGTATATCATAACACCCATACATAAGAAAGATGATAAGAAGGACTGCAATAACTATCGTGAAATCAATGTACTTAACTCGGCATGCAAGATTCTGTCGTTCATTCTATGTGAGCGTTCTAAACCACATCTCAACACCATCATCGGAGATAACCAATGCGGTTTCCGTCCCGGGAATCCACCACTGACCAGATCTTCACGCTACGACAAATATTGGAAAAGACCAGAGAATTTAAGATCGATACGCATCACCTTTTTATCGATTTTAAACAGGCTTACGACCGCATCCTTAGATTAGAGAAGAGCTATATGACCCTAACAGAGACGAAAAGTGCAGTTCGAGTAAACAAGAAAGTTTCAGAAGCTTTTAACATTACACACGGTTTCAGAAAGAAAGAAAGATGCACTTTCATGTGACCTGTTTTATGCCTGGAAATCATTGTTCGAATAATTAACATCAGAACATCCAGCAGCATAATAACTGTGCCAATAAGTCTGCCAATTTTTAGTGTATGCAGATTACGATGTCAATGTAATCTGCATACACATCACAAGAAAAATAGAAGATCTGAAGACATGCTACATCAATGGGCCTCATGGTGAATAGTAAGAACACCAAATATATGAAATCTAGTAGAAACCAAACAGATCTCACAAAAATCACCATTGGCACTGACAAGTTTGAGTCAGTAAAGGATTTCACGTATTTAGGGTCTCCAAAACGATCAAAAGGAGAATCATGCTTGCTAACCGAAAACTGTTTGGGCTAGGTAGAGTATTAAGATCGAGATTCATTCAACTAAACATCTACATAACCTTCATTATACCTGTTAGTCGTGGACATTATCAGAATCAGGCAAAAATCTTCTGAAGGTATTTGAGAGGAAATTTTTTGTCCTATGTATGCAAACAATGAGTGGCGCTTACGATATAATCAAGAGCTCTATGAGCTATATACATACTCCAGTATCGTAGATGGGGTGCGAAAACAAGAACTTCGGTGCGGTGGCTTGAACATGTATGGCGTATCTCGGACGAAGCCCCACCAAAAAAGATCGCACAAGCTACACTAGAATGTTCCCGACGACAAGGTCGACAACGGTTTGAGCTTATATCAAAAAATTAGAACATGAATCACAAAATTTAGAGCAGGAGATATTAGACGCAGAGGATTTGGCATTTTAAGATGAAGGAGCAACTTTTTCTTCGAATCTACAACTACCAAGACCATCTTTCGATATGAGCAGTATCTTAGAGAAGTATCCACTGCTAAAGAATATGAATACATCAAACCAAAATATGAACTTCTTCGAAACCTCGAATTCTTCTATAGGACAACGTCATCACTAATAATTGGTAGAAGTTCTATAGAGCTTCAAGATGGTCCAATTTGTTCCAAAACTAGACTTGGCTGGGCTCTTAATGGGCCAGTTGTTTCCGGAGGCTCTAATATTGTATGATATCTTAAAGAGAAGGAACACATTCAACAAGATATTGACGAACTTATCCGAGATCAGTTCAAAATAGAAAATTATGGAGTTAACGGTAAGGCGAGAAGATATCAACGATGAAGACAAAACCTGTCTTGAGATAGTAGAGAACTAAGTCACCAAGCTTGAAACTGGACGCTATGAAATCATCTTATCCTTGATTTCCCAAAACTCTTTCTATGGCTGTAAAAAAGTTTAACAACTTAGAACGAAAAGGTTATGCGAGGAAAATAACTTTTGAAGACATCAAAAGTCGAATGAATTTATTTAGCCGAACAAGTCTCCCAGAGTCGTATTTGATGAAGCTTCTAATGTTTATTGGGAAATCTTAATATATTATTAATAATGATAATAATAATTGGTATATTATTATATTTCTGGAAGTGTTCTCGAGAGGGTGATATAGCTTAGCATAGCTACCAGACGGGTGGTGGATAGTGGAAAGTTCGCTATCAAGGTAGGAAACTT
>JXPG01037198.1:4562-22785 GCA_001015175.1 Megaselia abdita | reverse complement strand
ATTCTATATATTCTATCTATTCTATCTATTACATCTATTTTATCTATTTTATTCTATCTATCCGTGCAGGTCGTAGGCTTCTTTTCGTAATGTTACGTGAATTTTTACGTAACGTTTTCTGTTTCTTTATGACATTTTACTTTAGTGCATAGGCAATATGGGTCACGTTGGACGGGGAATTTTAAGAGGAGTCAGGAAATATACCATAGTGAATCTTTCGTGACCTTACTGGAAATGTTTGATTGTCGGGGAAGTAATAATTGCACATGCTGCTGAAATTTCTGAATTTTAATGGATTTCAAGATTTCATATCAAATCCTTTCACTTCAGAAAAACAACAAATACCCTTAATATTTAGAAATAAAAAAAAAAATAAAACAACATTTTAAAAAATAGAAACAACAAAAACCACTAAGTAAAAAATAAATGAACAATCAAAGCCATCAGAACTTAAAAAAAAAAAATTAAACAAATTGTTAACAGTAATTACAAAAATCACAAAACAATAAATATTCTCAAGAATTAAAATAAAAAAATAAACAGAAATATGAAATAATTTTGTAATAATTAAAAACAAAATAACACTGCAAACAATAAAATAATTATATTAATAAACATAAGAAACTGTGCTAAAAATATATCGGTAATTAGACTTGGAAAATGTAATAGAAAAAACAAACAAAAATTAAAAGAACAATAAAAAAATGTTATAAAATCAATCAGATTTATTTAAGAATTCCAGAAAGAATAAATATAATAAATTACTTAAAAATATGTTGCAATAAATCATCGTTTCATATTCATAAATAGCTTTAAAAGACTTATTTTTAAATTTAAGATATTAGTTTAAAAAAAAAGAAGTATATGATTTGGAATGAACAAGTGTTTTAAAAATAATAGCTTGGATTTCAAAAAATATTATTCTCAATTTTTAAAAGACGAAGCCACACAAAGACAAAACGAAGAATTCACTTCGTTCAATTGTTGCTTATTTGAACATTGAAATATCCGGGAGGACTGGTTTCGCCTTTTTTTTTAAATATACAAAACATCGATTTTCTCAAGTTTTGTATTAGATATTTGAATTCTGAAAACGGGAAAATGATTCTAAAGACTCTAGACAAAAAAAGAAAAGAAACTTCAATTTTAAAATACAAAATAATTTATTTTAGGATATTTTAAGATTTTTTAATTTCTTATAAATATTAAAGCATAAATATAAAGTCTTAATATAAAACAATTGTCTTAAGATATTTGCTGTTTTATAAAAATAAAAGCAACTTATTAAATTTTAGCAGTTTTGCAAAATGTACGTATTTTAAGAAATTAAAAAAAAAAAATTAGAAATAAATATTTACAAAATAAAAGTTGTGGAAAAGTAATATTCGAGGATTTTAAATAAGTTTTTTAGTTTAACTGAATATACTTTTTTTTTAAATGTTCGTGTTTAATATTTGTTCGTTTATAGAGTTATATTAAAATTTTCGTTTACTATTTTTTTTTAAATTTTAAGCTTGATTTGATTTAATTTTTTAATCATATTTTGTTTTAAATTTTTGATTCTTTGTTAGTATTTGTTTTGATTCTGGGTTGTTCTCTTTTTTACTTAAATCAAATCTTAAAATTATAAATAACTTAAAATGGAAGCTTATAGAATTTAAGCTCTACCACCATCTGGTGTCGATAAATCATGATTCTATTAATGGTAGTTTGTATTAGTCAGTCAGACCTTTAAATTGAGGTATCACATGATATGTTTACGGACAGACATACGGACGGACCTAATACGAATACACACATAGAAAAAAATAAGTAGTAAATTTTACTAAAAATCTACTACTTCAGTAGTCAAATACCAACCTACAATAAAAATAAGTAGTTAATTTTACTACTAGAAATAGTAACTCGAATAAAATTATATTTTTGTATTTTGTAAGTTATTAACTTTTTACATTTGTTTAACTCTACTGGAAAAGTAATGTTTGTACAAGGCTTTGAACTCAAACACTTAGCATTAACTTAAAAAAAAACATATATGCAAAAAATGCTGATGCTGGGATTTCAACTAGAGCGGGTATACTAGTAGAATTTACTACCTAATTGTAAATATTACTACTTTTTGTAGTAAAAAAGAAAAGAAAACAGAAATTGTCTGGGTTTGAACTTGTGCCTGAATAAAAATATAATGATGGTAAAACGAAAAAAACTATCACAATCTGGGTTTGAACTCATGACTGAATGAAAAACTAGAATTTCGTTCAGTAATATTTACTAAAAAATAGTAATTTAAGCTATTTCTGGGTTAGCAATATTTACTATTAGTAGACATTTTTACTAAATGAAGTTATTACTATTTTTTTTACTACAATCTAGAGATTAAGTAGTAGTTTTTACTATTAATAGAAATTTATACGGATTACATATTTTACTACTTTGTAGTAAATTTTACTATCGCCAGATGAGTAATTTTCACTATTAATAGACAATCTCACTTTACTTACTTAATCTTTAACTACTTAGTAGTAAAATTGTAGTCATTTTTGCTAACTAATTTACTTTTTACGTAGTGAATATTACTACATTAAAACAGTGATTTTTACTAAATATATTAAAATTTACTACATGCAAAAATCTACTACAAGTTTTGTACTAAATCTTACTACTTAATATTTTCTATGTAAAGGTATTTAAAAAAACCACTAAAACCCCACATTTTCGTTATGCTATATCCCATTGCAGATTTTAAAATTGAATTCCAAACAGTGTCAGTCATCAAACACCGACATTGTTTATCTTTCCCATCATCTGGCAATGCCAAAACTAATGTAGGTGTGATTGAATCAGATTTAGCAATCAATGAACAAAGCCATCACCATGACATGCTAATATCAGATAAATTTCGCATTAGATAGAAAGATAGATAAATCTCGTTCTAACTCATTCCATTTCGAATGCTCTAATTTTAAACTGGTGATATATAGTTATAATACAAACATTATTCATCATTTCACGTTAAACTCACTAATTAAAACGTTCTCTTTTTGAATATTTTATAAAATATTGGTGATGGAGTCTTTGTATGTACAATGTTATGGTTAAACCCGACTAGACCGCCATCCATGCTCTGCCATAACCATTCCATTGCGAAGAGATGATAATGAGGGGATAAAAATTCATAATAATGTCTGGAGCAGAGAAAAAGATGTACATTTTTTGTACAGATCTTTATCTTTGGATCGAATATGCAAAACAACTGGAAGGTTATTTTAGACTGGTCTTGTTGATGATACCCGACAATTGCAAGTGCGAAGGTGTTCTTTGCATTGAATTTTATGTTCTTGGAATTCTGATTAAAATGAGAATAAAAGAGTTAATTTTTGTTGTTCTTGTTTTACAAGTTTCGCTATTTTTTGTTTGGTTTTTGAATAAGCAAGAAGATTAGGTTGGTTAAGTGGAGGGAGTGACAGTACCAGGGTTCGAATCTCAGTTTCATCAGTTTCATATACTGCGATTGTCGACTGTGGAAATATAATCAATAGAAATAGAGGAACAACGGATACCCAGATGGTATTTTTGGACTCACTCTGACGATTCTGAGTTCGATTCTCAGTACAAACGTCAGCATTTTTATTTTCTGTGTGTTGTTGATGAAGTAAAAGTCGTTGAAAAATAATACACTCGTAAAATATGAGACCACTTATCATTGACTCTATTCAGAGGAAGAAGTTCCTGTTCGTATATTTCGCAACTATTTAATATTTAGTATTTCCGTTCATATAATTCGTCACTATTTGCTTATAGTTCTAGTCTAGTTCATTATTTTTGTTGATATAATTCTCAACCTCTTAATTTTTTAATAAGTAAATCATACAATTAATTAAACCTTCACTCGCCATTAGTTTTCACAAAGCATATAGAAAACCCCATAAAATTATTCAAACAATATAAAAACATAAAAACCTGCATATACAACAGAGTGACAAAGAAAAAAAACTGGAGAAGATCCAGGTCAGAAATATTACCACAGTTAAAGTAATAGTTATTACCATGAGTTACTCTATAGTCATAGTTGAAGTCGTACATCCAATGGGTGTTGTTAGTCGGTTGCTTCATTCTACATGTTTATCCATTTTGTATATCTTATTTGAGAAATATGAAATGGATTTATATGGATGGGATCTTATTAGATGGAAGTTATTTGTGTGGGCATTTGTTTCTTTCCTCTTACATTTATTCACTATTTGTCCTCTTTTGTCTGTCTTCAATTTCATGTCGGTGATAAAGTCATATGTTTAGTTTGTAAACTGTTCATAGGGTGGTTTGGCTTCTTAGTGTTTTTTAAATGGTTATTACTATTGTCAGATTGAAAGGAGGTTAAAATAGTATATATTAGAAATAGTATAACATGAATGACATTTAGCATAGTAAGGCTAGATCGGGAAATGTGTTGAATCGGTGGAGGAATTATGTCTTTCTGATCCGCAATTAAATTCAATACTCGATTGAAACATATACCAAAATCAACTAATATTCAACCACCTATTGAGCAACAAGCAATCTTTATAACCTCAGGAACGATGGCCAGCGTTTACATTTACCCCTCATCGTTTATTCACATTAAAAATCTTCAAGACAAGTTCAATGGCATCATAATTGCTTACTTAAATACTCATCATCCATTATGGTACCCAGACCTTGCTGAAGACGGCAGAAGAAAAGAGATTGCTGAGCAAAAAGATGGATTAAGGGGAACAAATCCATCAGATGCAGGTCCACCCAACCTAGAACTCAGTGATCGTATCTAAGTTATGGTCAACAACCCTGTCAAGGGTAAATGGAGATATGATGAAGCTATAGTGCGGCGTAAGCATCATCTTCAACGGAACAGCAACTAATAACTTCAAACGTTGCCTCAATGTAATAAACAGTATCTCTCAATTAAGGACAACAATGAAAGCCGCATCCTTAGAAGCCTCCACAAACAAGACAAAATCGGATATGGATATTTTCAACATTGACGAAGTAACTTTTGCTCTAAAACAAAGACAAGATAGGAAAAATAAGGGTTGTATTTTTTAAGAAGTAGATGGCGCTGATAAGTGGTGCACAAGGTTATTTTATTTCTTGTCCTTCTCAAGATTTTATATAAATTTCAGACTTGATTAAATTCTTTGCTATTTTTTGTATCTTTTATTATTTTTTTAAATTTATTTTTAAAGATTTTATTGTTTGGCACAAACAATTATTGTTAAAAAATAAGAAATAAAAATAAAATTTTGTATAGATTTACTAAAATATATTTGGCTCAAATATTGTTTTTGGCTATTAATTGTATGTGAAAAGTTCAACAAAAAATTACTAAAATTAAAAGTTAATTAATTTTTCTTTTTTAATGCACTGCAAAGTTTTTTCAAAAGTACAAAATAAAATTGAATTCAAATTTAGGACTGCAATTCAAACAATATTAAAAAAAAAAAATTATAATTAATGTTTGTTTTTGTTAAAAATTAAAAAAAACTTGTTCTACATTTTTTAAAACTTAATATTTTTCTATAGATTTTTTTAATATATTTTTATCAACATTCCATAGAATTCACTTTTAAAATTTGTATTTAATTTTTTTAATTTGTATTACTTTTATATATATATTAATTTTACAATTCATAGAAGTTAATACTTTTAAGGAATTATTAAAATTGGAAAAATAAAATGTTATTTAAAAAACAATTAATTTAAAAAAAAAATGTTTTTGAGAAATAAAATATTAAAATTAAAAAAAAAACCCACAGTTTTGAAGTTTAACGAATTTTAGTTAGTTTTCCAATTCAAAATTTTAATATTTTTATATTTTTTTTTTTCAAAATATGTATTTTTTTTTTAAATGCTGCTTTTAAATTTTATTTTGAAAAAAAATCATTTAACTTTTAAGTTTCATTTTTTTTTAAATCAAATATTTTAATTCTTACTGAATTTTAGTTAGTATTTTAATTGTTTTCAAAATATGTATTTTTTTATAAATGTTGCTTTTAAATCTACATTAATTTAAATATTAAAAATATATTTTTTTATTCATTACTTTTCTTGCGATAAAAACATTAAAAAAGGCATCAAATTTAAAACTGTTAAATTATGAATGGTAATAATTTAATTAATCTAATTATTTACAACAAAAATTTAACAATTCTGCTTTTAAATTTTGTAACATAACTTTTTTAAAACAAATATATTAAAACCTTCCTAATATTCACATTTTCTAAGTTTGTCTTCTAAACTCAAAATCTAAAAATATTAATATTAAAACTTTGTTTTTTGTTTATATATTAAAAAAAAAAGAATTTTCTCTAAACTTAGGAACATTTGGAAATTTTTCTTAACTAAAAACAGCTTTTTCAAGCTTTAATAAAATATAATTAATGAGTTATCTTTTTTTTTTTTTTATATTATTTTTATATATAAGAATTTTTTTATTTTATTTTTTTTATTATTATTATTAATATTAAAATAAATCAAATTAAAAAAATGTTTCTAAGTTCTTGAAAATCTATGTTTATTTTTGAATATTTTCTAGATTTAATATTTTTAAAAGCATTTATTTTTAACTTTAAAGTTTTTTAATGTTTCAAAATTTGGATAGGCATCAATAATTATGTTTAACAAAAGAATCCCTTGTTTTTTTATTTTTTTTTCTCATTATACAACTTTACCACTTCTTTTTGTTGAAAAATTATTACAAAAACAATCATTTTAAAAAATCAAATCATATTTGTTTAATAAATATGATGAAATTTTTGTCTTAAATATTAAATTTTCATTATTTTTGTAAATATTTTATAAATTTAAAAATTTATGGACAAGTGTTTATTATATTAATATTTAAATTTTAAAAAAAATGTTTTAAAATTTGTATTTCTAATTTAAATAAAAGATATAATTAAATTTAATATTATTTACATTTTTTTAATGTGATTTTAAAATATTCTAATTTATTTTAAGCAATTTCAAAACTAAAAAATGTATAATATAATTACTTTTAATCTTGATATACTTTGGAACTAATTTTTTCAGTGTTGACCGCGAATAAAATAACAACTCTTAAAAAAAACCTTTTGCTAAATTTTTCGATTGTCTTGAAGAATCAAAATTCAAATTTAAAAAAAATGATTTAAAATTTTTATTTCTAATTTAAAAAAATATATAATTAAATTTAATATTATTTACATTTTTTTTAATGTGATTTTAAAATATTTAAATTAATTTTAATTCTTTCCAAGCAATTTCTAAAAAATATATAATATAATTAATCTTAATCTTGATATACTTGATATACTGTAAAAAAACACATCTTCAAGTTGGTAAACCTTCCAGGAAATCAGCCATCACAGAATACAAGGACTGCATAAATCATCTTCCCCCTCATCATCATCCTAACGAAGATTCCACAGAGCAACCAAAACAATCCACACGTCAATTCTAACAGAAACAATAGAAAACTACTAATAGTAATTATAATAAATAATAATAGTAACAAATATTTCAAGTCCACCCTATTTTACCTATAAATTTTCATAACCCAGAATAATCTAATGAAGAGGCAGAATCCAACACCAGACACGAGAGAAAAGGATTATAATTATTGTTCACTGACATCGAAAAATGTCCTATGCAACCATCCAGCTATCGTCCTTGATATTATGATGTTGTTCATCTATACGTAGACCACCACGTGAGCTTCTCTATACACTCTAGGGCTGAATTATGACTTTTATTTTAATTATCGTATGTAAATTTAAAATTTCAGTCATTTCATCAGATTTTGTGTTAATAAAGATTGAAGCGAACGAAACGAGGCGTCACATTGACGATGACAGTGGACGATGGTTGGGGATATTTCAAAATTAAATTTGTTATTTAATTTCTCAGAGTTTTGGCACTTTGTTTTATTAAAATTGACAGTAACTTGGTTTAAAGTGTTTGTTATTTTTATTTAATTTTATGAAATTGTCTGTCAGAAGTGGGCAGTTGATTTTATTTAATTAGTTACAGAATAGTATATATGATCTCTTGAGATGTGATATATTTTAAGGGAGAATTTTTTATTATTTTACATTATTTTGTCAACGAAAAGACTCGAACTCACAGCCTTCGTCTGTCTAGAAATAATTCTATCATCAATGAGATGATTAAGTAAGAAAATTCTCTCCTAAGAATATTGTTAATCAAATTCTTTTCAATAACTATTAAGTATTATTCTATTAACTAGTATTCTATATTAATAAGAAGTAGTCTTTGAACCAATAATAATAACGAGAAACTGAAAGTTGTGATGTTCATAAAACCAAGGTAATTTCAAATACTCACGCTACATCTAAAGCTTCTGTTATAATGTTAACATAAAGACCCACCTGAAACAAGAATATACAATAAAGATTAGAATTTTATTTTCATTTAATAAAACTAAAAGTGAAAGAGAAATGTTGAAGCATGGAACAGAGCACTAACAATTGTCATCAATCAACTTCCGACATGCTGTCGACATTTACAACATTCATTCATCACGCTATGCTAAATTGAGCTCAACTTAACTTGTAGTTTTGTGAAGTTTTCGATTTCCGGCTTTGGGAAGTTGCATAGCAAATAATTGAGACTTGGATAAGAGACTTGTGTGTTATGGTTTTGATGGAGTATTTTAGTTTGATTGGGAAGTGAAAAAGTTGTAAATTTTACAATGTATTTTTTTCCGACGCTAAAAAAAAATTACTTAAAAAAACACAACCCATAATAAATAACAGGTTACTTAAAATAGTTATATATATAAAAAAAAATATTTAAAAATATTTTTATAACGTTAATTTTAAACTTTTTTATTTTTAATATCTTTATATTTTATATATTTATATTTATAAATTTTAATTGGAACTAGAATTGTGGTTAAATTATATTTATTTTTAATTTCTTTTCAAATTTAATTATACTCTAAAATATTTGAATTTTTATGGAATTTAAAGTGTTTTAGCTAAAGCAATATTTGTATTCTTAATTCAATTGTGAATGTATTAAAACAATATTATAAATATTTAAATTCAAGTAAAAAACATAAAATTTCAATTAATTCGAAATGAAAGAAAAAATATTAAAATAAAAAACCACAAACATCTTTTTTTTTTTTTTATTAATTGTTAAGGTTCTAAAATTGATATTCAAACATTTTTAAAATATTTGAAATTTGATGATTATGCAAAATAATAATTGAATTCAAATTGTTTTTTGTTTTATTTTTAAAATCTATAATCACTTTATAATATGAATATTTGATGAATACATAAGTATATGATATTTTTTTGAATTTTTAAGTTTTTATTGTTTGTATCTGTAAAATGTTATATATTATATAATAAAAGTAAATAAAATTAGCATTTTGTTAAATAATAATTTCAAAATACTTTGAAAAATAAATTTAAATTGTTTTTAAATTATATTTATTTTAAAATTTAAGTGCTCTAAAAACTTTGGAGTTTTAAGTTTTTTATGAAAAACCATATTTTTTAGTTTTCAATATTTTTTCCATTTATTAAAGAAATGAATAAGATAACTATTTAAACTCAATAAACAAGCAAAAAAAAAAAATTAAAAAAAAAATCTTAAATCTTAAGTTTTTATAAATTTTTTTATAATCAAGATTATATTTTAAACTTGTTTAGAAGATTTTAAAATATTTTCATTATGATACAAACAAAATTAAGTTTAAATTATTAATTAAAAAAATAATTTATTAATTAATTAATTAATTAATTTCTTCATTCCAATATTTTATTTGAACATTTTTTGAGCTACATATTTTTGAATTTTTAGAAATATTAGATTTTAAATTTAGTGTTTAATTACATTTTTATGTTTTTTTTCAAAAGAGTTCATAACAAAAAATAAATAACAATACTATTCAAAATGCTTAGAAGAATCAATTTTATTTTGAATTTAAATTATATATTTTTTTTTAAATTTATTGCTCTAAAAAAAGGTTAAAGTTTGGAATTTTACATTTTGTAGTTGAAAAATAATATTTTTTCAATTCAATATTTGTATTTTTATGTATTATAAAATTGTTAATATACATATCTAAATTCAAATAGAAATCATAAAATTTAAATTCATTTAAAATTAAAAAAAAAACATTAAACAAAAAAAGAAAACATACATTATTTTTTTAAATTAGGCATTTTATTTTTATAAATTTATATGACACCATTTTTTTAATATTTGAAATTGATATTTTTAAAATTTTTGATTATGTTAAATCAAAATTAAAGAAAAACATTTTAAATAAAAACATAAATTGTTTTTAAAATTAAACATTTTATTTTAAATTTTATAAATTTTTGTGACACCATTTTTTTTAAATATTTAAAATTTATATTTTTAAAATGTTTGATTAATTTAATAAAAATTGTATTAAAGACCTTTTTTTTAGTTAAACATTTTATTTAAAATTGTTAAATTTATATTTTTTATGTTTAATAATAATAACAAACAAAAATTTTAAGTTAAAACAATATTTTTTTAATTCAATATTAGAATTTTTATGTATTATAAAATTGTTAATATTCAAATAATAATTCAAATAAAAATTTAAATTCATTCAAAATTAAAGAAAAACATATTAAATAAAAACACAATTTTTTTTTTAAATTAAACATTTTATTTAAAAATTTTATGACACAATTTTTTTTAAATATTTGAAATTTATATTGTTAAAATGTTTGATTATGTTAAATCAAAATTGTATTCAAATAGTTTTATTATAAAAAAAAACACATAAAATATTTGTTTAAATTAAAACTTTTATTTAAAATTTTTAAATGTATATTCCAAAATTTTAAATTTATATTTTTAGTTTTTTTTCTTATGTTTAATAATAATCTATTAAACAAAAATGTTTAATTTTCAAATATATATTTATTTTTAATGGATGAATACTATACATTTTAGAAAATACTTTGAAAAATTAATTTAATTTTGAATTTAAATTATTTTTAATTAATATTTATTTTTGAGTTATATTGTCTTTTTGAATTTAATTGATCTATTTAAGAATTTTAAATATTTTAATTTAATTGGATATTTTTACATTTCTAAACTGTTGAGATTAGTGAGTTATCTTTAATTAATAATATTTTGTTGCTTTCATATTTTTCATAAATTTCTATTATAATACCAATATTTGAAAAAATTTCATAAGCATAAAAATAATATTAAAAATACATTGACTTATATTATTTTTAATTTCCTTTTGATCTTAGTTGATCTAATTTATAATTTAACATTTTCTTATTAAATTGGATATCTTTTAATTTCAAAATGTTTTATATTAATGAGTTTTCTTTAATTCTAAAATGTGTATCTTCACATTTTTAAATGTTTTGATTAGGATAATAATTTAACATTTTTTAGATTCCATATTTCTGAAAATATTTATTTTTAAATTGTTTCTGCATAAAAACTAACACCATGAACAAATAATAGATAAGAATACTTTCGCAGTCTAATGTTTTCCACTGAAACGAAGGTTGGTGTCTTCGCTGTATATTACTAGTTGGATGGAAGGGGTTGTTGTCTGGAGTTTTCTTATATATGTATGTCAGAATTTATTTGTAAGGAATACTATACTTTTAACATTACAAAAAATATTGCACTAGTTCAAAACCATTAACCGAAGAATCGCATCATAAAACAATTATAATTCAAATAAAAAATATTACGAAAAAACCTATAAAACTTTCTCATAATTCCGATGAATAATTAAAAATAATAAAAACAAAAAGTTGTACTAAAATTTTAATAACAGAAAAAGTATTTAAGGTAATTTCCTTTTTTCTGCTTAAAACTTATAACTAAAACCTATCGATTTTCCAGGGAAGAAGCATAAATCATAAACGGCTTTAATAATTACATTATAATTCGTTAGAAAAATTATAGACAATCATAAAAGAAGTCGAAATGGGTTTAACGAACTTTTTCTTTCTTTCGTTCATTATTATTAGTTTTATTCCTTTTGTTATTATTGTTCATGTCCATTCAAAATATATATTCTTTATGGATAGACATATTAATATTCTTGTGATTCTATATCATCATTTATAATATAGATAGTTGGTTTGATATAGCCCTGCCTAGCCTGCCTGCCTGACTTATTCCACCTCAATGGGCTGCTTAATTCCATAGATAATTAACTATGCTGTCTGTCTATACAATATGACTAACTAACTTTATTTTATTCGTATTACATTCGATTTTAGACAGAAGATCTACCACGTTGCAATTAATTATACATTACCGTTTTGAAAACATGTATAGCTTGTATGTTGCAATATTCAGTGTTCACTGCTGCAAACGTATAATTCTATATGGAATTTGGTCGGTTAGTTCGTTAGTTACTTATTTGTTCGACTAGATTTGTTCACCGTTATAGGCTCTATGTTATAAATCATTGTTAAATTATTCAAATGAGCGGATATTTTAATGTATTAAATAATGTTGTTTGCAAAGGTGGTCGGTGTATGAAGAATACGCATATTTATTAGAAGCTATAGAATCGGAGGCGTTGAAGTTGGGTTTTAGATGCGTTTTCTTTTTTGGGTTTTTAGGGCAAATATGATATGGTATTTATAATTTTAATGGAATTACTAATTAAATCAATAGAACACAAGGCTCTTGTCTGGTTTTAGGGCATATTTACTAAATTAGGTGGAATTTATGTATCCTTTACTTCTGTTATCATAGTCATTGAGCAATAGTGTCTGCTCAATGAGTAAGTCAACTCAACCTCTGCACTAGGATGATAGTTTCAATTATAATCTGCTCTTCCATTCTCCATAAATGTTAACAAGTCCAGAAATCAGTAGTCTCCCATATTCAACTCTCGCAATTCTGATCCATGCATAACTATTGCGAAAAAGAGACTGTTGTAGATTTTCATTTTGATAGAATGAAGTGGTTGAGACCGCGCTCCGAGGTGTTGTTGAAACTCCAATTCATAAAAAAAAATGAGTAGTAAAATGCACTACAACTAGTAGAATTTAGTACATGAAAATTAGATT
Source organism: Megaselia abdita (assembly GCA_001015175.1). Taxonomy (NCBI): domain Eukaryota; kingdom Metazoa; phylum Arthropoda; class Insecta; order Diptera; family Phoridae; genus Megaselia; species Megaselia abdita. Next base: position 9,694 of record JXPG01037198.1, on the reverse strand, counting down.
TTTTCACAATTTGAAGTAGTAAATTTCACAACAAAATATTATTATCACAAAATATTATTATTGAAAAAATCGCTATTGCAATAGTAGTACATTTTTCTACAAAATGGAGAAATTATAGAACATTTTGCTATTTCCAATTGTTTTAGTAAAATTAGCTACAAATAGTAAAATAATTTATTTTTACTATACAAATGGTCTGAGCTTAAATACAATTGAATATTTAAAAAAAGTTATTTGATGTTTTAAAAAAAGAAGAAATTTATATAGTTCTTAAAAACTGGAAAATGGAATATTGCCTATACAAATTTAAACATTTAATTAATTTTGTTTTTCTTTGATTGAGATTTTCTTGATTGATTTTTTAGTAGTTTTTTTAGTCAGTATTTTTTTGAGGAAGTTCACATTATCGAAAAAAATTTAAGGGGTAAGGGGTTTTCAATCAAATTGTTCTTCTACAAAATCTTTTATTTTAGTAAATTAAGACAATTCCGTAAAAAAAACAAAGTTTTAAACATTTTGATATTTTTGAAAAAATCATAAGGGGTAACATTGTCAAATTTTGGCTCAAAAAAATAAGTTTCGTGAAATGACTATTTTAATTAAATTTTTCTTTTACAAAATGTTTTATTTTTGTAAATTAAGACATTTCCATAAAGAACCCGAAATTTAAAAAAAATTCATATTTTTGACAAAATTGTAAGGGTCAAATTGTAATTGGGTCAAAAAAATAAGTTTCATGAATTTGCTTTTTAAATTAATTTAATTTTGGATCAGAAAAAGAAGTTTCTTGAAATCTACAAAAAGTTTTATTTGAGTAAATTAAAACATTTCCATTAAAAACCGACATTTAAAAATTTTCGAATTTTTGGAAAAATTGTAAGTCAAAAAAATAAGTTTCGCTGTTTTAATCAGATTTTTCTTCTATTAAATGTTTTATTTAAGTGAATTAAGTCCATAATAAAAACCAATATTTTAAAAGTTTCATATTTTCGAAAAAATTTTAAAACTGTCAAATTTATTGGTAAAAAAAAAAAGTTTTGTGAAATTTTTTTTTTAATCAGATTTTTATTTTGATTTATTTGAGGAAATTAAGATATTTTTATAATAAAAACCGATATTTTAAAATTTTAATACTTTTCAAACTTTTGGGTAAAAAAAATAAATTTCGTGAAATTTATTAATAATAAATAATCAGATTTTTCCTTTATAAAATGTTTTATTTTAGTAAATTAAGACATTGCCATAATAAAAACCAATATTTTAAAATTTTTATTTTTTCGAAAAAACAAATGTGAGGTACCGCTGTCAAATGTTTGGGTCCAAAATAAGTTTCGTGAGTTTGCTTTTTTAATTAGACTTTTCTTCTACAAAATGTTTTTGGTCAAAGAGTATCGCACAAGCACAAGGTTCCCAACGACAAGGTCGACAACGATTGCAATGCTTAAATTGTCTTCAAGGAGAGCTTACATCAAAAGAAATCACAAACTAGGCGGCTGAGACTGCAAATAGATGGAGCCAAATTCTGTGTAGATTTTGAATCAACTCAGGCTCAGATAATCATATGTATGTATGTACTTTGTCTTTGTGTTTAAACAATGTTTAAATGCTGTTTAGTAGTCATGGCGGATTCAGAGTATAAACACAAAATTGATATATTCAGCATTAACTTGTCAAGAAAATTCAATTGTTTATAATTACCACAAAATATTACTAAATAAAAATACTTTCATGCATACCATAATTGGTAATACGACTAGGACTATTACTCTAAACACCACCTAATCTGTACCACAAAGCTATATTTTTTATGTAGATACTTTCGAACTGGAGCCCGACCACAAAAAATGCTTAAAATGAGCTTCTCTTTAAAAGAGGAAATTACCTTCCCTAATCTATATCTAAAGTCCTGTAGGAAATTCATGGATAATGTTAAGTTTAGTTGGTTTTCTTATTTTAAGACGGAACATTTTAAGACGCTTGGAATGTCTCTAAACAAAAACGAAGAGATTCTTATTTTGTATTCAGTTATTGTGAACTCTTCCACCAATCCGTTTAATCTTGTTTCTCTCTTATATGAGGAAGGAATCCATCAGAAATGAAATTGTCTGGTCTTATTTTATCTAGAAGTTTTTGTGAATCTTCTTCCTGAAATTTCTTTTACTTGTCACATGTTGGTAGGAACAAATAATAGATTTGTAGTCTGATATTTTCCACTGAAACTAGAGCAAAAAAAATCTTCAAAGAGGTTTCTCAATGCAAATATTACTAACTGAGTCCTGGCTGAAGTGAAAAACATCAGATTCTTAAAGTTTCCATATCTATGGTTTGTCTATGGTAGTAATACAAGACAGCTCTACCTTCGAGCTACTTCGGAAATACATCACATTCACATTCTTAATAGGAACGTCAGTATAAAATACAGTCTTTTGAACACGAACCACTTCCCATGAAATTGCGGTTTTCAACCAGGAAAGAATATTTCAGATTGACACCTAGATATTTTTTTAGAGACGAGATATATTCTACAATGAACTAATTATTCATCCCAAAAAGATTTAGATACACCATTAAAAAGTTAAAATAATACATAAAATCAATAACCAATAACAATTACTCCCAATGACCAAGAACATTACCCTCGACCTCTTTAAATATTAAAACATTAAAACAACAGAGTAAAAGTCATCGAACTAAAGTCATCGTCCATCGTCCCAGAGTGCGAATTTTCCCGTTGAACAAAATCCATTCAAATATTATGTTATGATTATTGTAATATTATAGCATAGCAGCGATGTAACCAAAGATAAAGTAGTTAAATGTGTTATCGTCGTTGCTTCCACTTCCACTCATTCAATTCATATGTGTTGTGTTTGTCTGTTTGTTATGTCTACATTTTCTGAGTTTCGAGAAAACTGAAATAAAATTCTCATTTTATTACCCATTATCATCGCATGACTACGACAATGTAGCCTACCACACGTTAAAAGGCAGGCGGTTGAGTTTCCATTACCATTTCCATTTCCATATGAGAATTCCATTCAAATCGCTTAATTTCGTGGGTTTTGTATCGAATAGATTTATTTGTGTTTCTGTGTGTTCTGTTGTCAATTGTGATTGTGAGTATAAATTGACAATTAACTCAAGATTGTTCTTAATTTCTGAGTGATGTCATTCATTCATTGAACTACCAATGTCAAAATTAAAAACACACCTAAACTTGATCGAATGACATCATTTCTTTCTCAGAACAAGATTAACTTGAGCTTAGATATAATTTTTGCTTGCTTGCACGTGATCTTCTGGTTTTATTCAAGAAATTCAGTGAATTCACTGTAGTACAGATTTATTGCCGTCATAAATTCTTTGGATGTTTTATCTGGTAAGTTTATGCTGGTAAATTGGATTCGATTGTCGGTTTGATTTCTGTTTCGTTTCTACTGGCTTTCTAAGGTGAATCGGCTTGTTCAGCTACCTGTATTTTTATTACATTCTTTTTATTAGATTCACTATATATTCACATAAACACTTTGATATATTTCTTCATGTTCACTATATATTTCTAATGGGAGTAATGGGACATGATGTTGGTTTTTTTAGAGTAACATTATTTTTATTTCCTGTGAAGTGAAAATTGGGAGTATTTTGTTTTATTTTTTATTGCTGAGCTGAAGTTTTTGATTTTTGTATTTAATCTGGTGATCTTTCTTTCTGTAAGTAATCAAGAAGAAATGGAAATCAAACAATAAATATTAGTACACATTTTCAAAATTTAAGCATCTTGTCACTTTAAAATATCTGAATCCTTATTTACCGACGGACTACACCCAGAACAATAAGTTTTAATATTATTGCTTTTAATTTGTAAGAAAAACCTAAATAATTTAACAATCAAGCTTTTTACAAATACGAATTTTTAATGAATTAATAGAAAATTTTACCATTGAAAAACAATATTTTACAAAAATTCAAATCGTATAGGTTAGAATAAGAACACAATATTTTAAAATTGTAGCTTGATTTTGTACTTATTTCAAAAACAAAATGATGAATGAATGATTGTTAATTTAGAAATTTTTTTACGAAGTTCAAACAATTATTGACTTTCAGCAGTTTTGTAACAACAATTTTAATTAATTACAATTAATTTTATATTGATGTTGGAAGGATATTTAGACATTTTGCGACAAATTCATGTGCAAAATAAATGAAAATCTCAAAAAATGCACTGAATATATTTTTTTAAATTCATTAAAAAGGTTAGTGTACATATGAAAATTATTAAGATTGATAACAATTCATCCAATCACCTTAAAATAGTTTACAATTAATACTTAGATTTATAATTCATCGAGAAACGTAGTGAACATGAGTTATTAAAATTCCTCCGTTCACCTAAAATTTATTTACAATTCATTGATGACTTGATGATTTAATGAAATAAATTTAACAGCATTTGACCCCATCCTCACTTCGTAATATATTAGGAACCATAAAAATCATATTAGGAATCAAGTCCTTAAAAAAACATTTTTCTTTAGTTGCCCCTTTCCTACGCCCATGTATTTCCCCAAAATTATCATAAGGGTTTGAGTACCATTATTAGTAAAGTCAAAATCATACGACCCTACATGAATCAAGATAACGAAGTTATACACTAAAATGTCAATTTTTTATAGGCCATTTTACTATTTTTGGCTTCCTTACGCCACTGCAGTTGAGATTTTGAAGTCCTCATCAGTACCTTTTAAACGCGATATCAGACTTGATATTCGGATCAGATTTGCTTAACTAATATTTTATAAAACTTAAAATGGAAGCTTCCTCAATTTATCCGCTTAATAGCGCCATCTGGAGTTATATCCTTTCAAAATTCTGTTAATTCCAGTTTGTTGTAGTCATATAGACCTTTAAAATGAGGTATAACATGTCACTATCGGACAATGTTTGCCCCTTCAAATCTTTGTTGCAAGAGGTATACGGCAGACGGACGGACAGACAGACGGACAAAGCGAATACATAAGGGTGTTTTTTTTTTTTAAACCCTAATGTGCTTTTATAAGTAGTTAGTTTTTATTCTTCATGATTTATCCAATAATAAAGAATTCATTTGTAGGGTTTTTTTTGAAAAAAAT
>JXPG01037156.1:0-10146 GCA_001015175.1 Megaselia abdita | reverse complement strand
TCTAGAGGCGTTTTATTTTGTGTGTAGCAAAGATTCAATCCTAGACAAAAACNTTTATTTTTTTATTTCATGTCACTGAAATTGAAATACGTTTTTCAAGTATGATTTTTGGGGTACTTTTTCAACGCAAAATTTTTCAGTTTGATTCTCTTTTTCTTTGAATTCTAGAGGCGTTTTATTTTGTGTGTAGCAAAGATTCAATCCTAGACAAAAACTTTGCTTGGGGTGGAAATCTCCGGTTATTATGAGACTTAGCTAGACCCTCTATATATTCCAATTTTAAAAGTCCCATATAAAAATGTGTGTCTATTGTTAAGAGTTACAGCCTCTTTAAAAAAAAGTCCATGTCCGTCATTAAAAGTAACATCTATTTCAAGCCTAAAAGAGTTAAGGACTCTTCAGATTCAATCCTAGACAAAAACTTTGCTTGTGATGGAAATCTTCGATTATTATGAGACTTAGCTAGACCCTCTAAATATTCCTATTTTAAAAGTCCTATAAAAATGTGTGTCTATTATTAAGAGCTACAGCTATTTTAATTCGCAAATAGTTAAGGACTCTAGTAAAGATTCAATCCTTTACAAAAAGACTGCTCTGGGTAGAAATATCCGATTATTATGAAACTTAGCTAGGATCTCTAAATAATGCAATTTTTAAAGTCCATCATTAATAGTTACAGCCTTTTAAATTCCTTAAATAAATAAACAAAAAAATTAAGAAATAACTAATTTAAGTATCTTGCAACTTAATTAATCAGTAAAAAAAAAAATAACAAAAAACGCAAATCAGTTGTTGTAATCAAATGTAATTAAACACCAACAGACGACTCTTATAGTCATTGTTGTAAAATGTTCTTTATTTTATTGTGTAATAGTATTTTTAAGAAAATTGTAATATATATTTTTCAGAAATAAAGATTCATTCATTCATTCAATTCCATAAATACTAAAATTTTAAGGATTCTAGTAAAGATTCACTCGTAGACAAAAAGTTGTTCTGGGTTTAAACCTTCTTTGAATTTCGTTGATTTGTGTATTTTTAGTAAACTTAAGAACATTGAACTCATATGAGTTTCGTAGTTTTCGTAACCTTCACTATATTATATTTTATGCTCAAGATTCTTACTTTTTTAAGTAACAAAAAATATCCTTTTTTGAGATCTTTGTTCCAAAGAGGACGTGGCCCAGTGTAGGTCGGACTTAATTACGAAATTAAGGAAAACATAGACTATTTAGGATATGTGTTTCTCTCCCTTCACACAGAAACAAATAAGTAGTAAAACTATCAGAATTTACTACCTAATTGTAAATATTACTACTTTTTTAGTAAAATAGAAAAAAAGACATTGTCTGGATTTGAACTCATGTCTGAAAAAAAATATTATAATGGTATTTCAACTATTAGTAAAACTTACTACATATATGCTACATTTATTATAGTAAAACGAAAAAAGCTGTCGTCATCTGGGTTTGAACTCATGACTGAATGGAAAACTAAAACTTCGCTCAGTATAATATTTACTAAAAAATAGTAATTTAATCTATTTCTGGATTTCTGGAAATGAACACTAATAAAATATATTGTGCTAATGTTTTGGCTATACTTGGTACTAAATTACACTATCACCAGATGAGTAATTTTTACTATTAATATAAAATCTTGCTTTCCTTTGTATAGTAAATTTATTATTTATTTGTGAATTTTTCTATACGTAAAACAGAGATTTTTACTAAATATAGTTAAATTTACTATACGCTAAAATCTACTACAAGTTTTGTAGTAAATGTTATTACTTTTTTTTCTGTGATGTAATGTCTAGTTTTCATGGTTAATATTTTCCTGGATAACGCACGCACGCAATCAAGAACCCTTCCAGTTACAGGCGTACCAATACATTCACTCATCCACACACTCACGTCTCACATACTCACTCAAGAATCACTCAAACACTCTCCTATTCACATTCGATCATAATCTCACGCACTAAAACCCATCCCCTCACTCTCCTACTCGCGCTTCATAAATTCACTCATGAACTCTGACATTCACTCAACACCAATTTCAATCAATTCGGACTAATAATTCCAAACGGGTAAAATAATGATAAAAGCCTGAATAGAAAGTTCTTTGAAAATACTGTTTCTAGAAGATTTTTTTAGTTTTGTATTAAGTTCTGACACGCTGATATTAGACGTTCCATTAGAATTATTTAAGAATGCTAAAAGAGTATCATAGAGCAAACAAAGTAATATTGGATCATGCTGAGGCTCTATAGGGATAATGATTATTTCACTCTAAAAGAATTCTATGTGTTATCCGGGTTGAGGCGTAGGACTCTTAATATTTTTAATGGAAGGATTTTGATGTATATAATTGTAAGGATGTGCATTAACAAAATTTAAAATGCTAAGGTATTTTTTGTCTTATTTTTAATAAACATTTTAACAAATTCAGAACATTTCAAAAATTGTATTACTAAAACATTTATTTTAATTTAAATACCCATCCTTTTTTCTATATAAATCTGTCAAAATTTATGCAGAAACGATGTCTTCTTTAAGAATATGTCAAGTAATAGAAATTAATATAAAATGTAAGAAATAATACTCTCAAAAAATATATAGGGAAAAAAAAACATGCCACCTTTAACCACAGAAAAAGAAACTAAATTTATCTTATTTCCGCAGATCTAAGGGTGACAACCCCAAAAGAACAAACTTTATTTTCATCAACAATGACGACTGGTAAAATGAATCACAGAGACACATCCGACAGAGGTGAAGATAAACCGGAAATAAATAACTGTGACATAGATTCATACAAGGAGCAACATAAAAGATTTTTAGATAGGAACTTGGGATACAAAATCGATTCCAAGCATGGCATAATAGGTGAGTAACTTCGTTCAACTCATATCCAACCGGAAGGAAGTATACAGTTTTCATTTCATTGTATGTATCATTTTTTATTTGTCCACACAGAGTACGAAGGTTCACCCAGACGAATTGGTCAATGTATCATCGAGGAGGAAGACAAAATTGAATGCATTACATCGCCAGACAGAAGGAACTATAAATTGTACCATACATCAGTGACAACACCCAGATTGGATTCATCACCACCTGCTGTTCATCTACCATTGTCTGCGAGGCCTGGATTCCCTCAGGTAAAGTCGATGTTTTTCTTACTCTTCACTTTGAATGGCAGTTGCTTAATTAGTCTGAAAAGGTTTCAACAAACTTCCAATTATTTTTCTTTTGTGGAGGTGTTTCTTATTGTCTGTNTGCTGTTCATCTACCATTGTCTGCGAGGCCTGGATTCCCTCAGGTAAAGTCGATGTTTTTCTTACTCTTCACTTTGAATGGCAGTTGCTTAATTAGTCTGAAAAGGTTTCAACAAACTTCCAATTATTTTTCTTTTGTGGAGGTGTTTCTTACTGTCTGTTATCTTCAGTAAAAGTTATTGAAGGTTTTTTGTTTTAATAGCGATTCGTTTTATAGAATGTTTTAAAAATAGAGCCAAAAAACCTCCCACGAGATAATCCTTCTCACTCTGAAACCTGAAAAATATGAGTAAACCACGTCAAAGTATGACCATCAGTAAAAGCGTTGCATACTTAATTGAATTTCCTTTTAATCGGATTTTCCACATCCTTTAATGGAAAACCACCGCAGTAGTAAAAGTTTCCATGAAAACCAAAATAATACCCAATCCATCATTCTGCTAATTAAAAAATCTAATAAAACATCTGTTTCCAAGAGAGTTGCCATCTCCTAATATTAAAGGATTTACCAAGAAAAAGAAGCAGACGAAAAACTAACAACCTCAAGAGACATAATATTGTAGAAAATAATTTCCGTTTTTATTTACTCGCAGAGAATACTTTCGACGTCTCCTCCTCCCCTAATCCCGACAACAGTGGAGCAGTTACATCACATCTCCACTGCCACTCCAGAAAGAAATCAGCTTATTGAAGACAGTCGGATACTAGTCAATGATGATGTTGAGAAGACGGCTGGAGGGGATAATCACAACGCACTATTACCGACAATACCCAATACAGCCGCAGACGATACCAGTAATGATGTTTCTGAGATAGGAACCTCATCGAATTCCGAGCAACTGCAATTACCGGGAGCAATAGATACAAAGTCATCAACCTTCGACTACCTGTACGAATTCTCAGAGACAAGGAAAGTCCTAGAAGAGTTTTTCAAGTGTCCCTCAAATGATAGGCCCTCCATTCTGGAAAATGGTAGTGACGTTGACAGTATTGTAAGTATTTTCTTTCTTCTCTTTTTTTTTTTGCTTTTTATAATGCAGTTGGAGAATTTTTCAGGTGGGTTTTGTATTTTTATTTAAAAAGATATCACTGCCTCGGATTTCGTCCCCAGTTGGTCCGCACGATATCATGATATGACATTTCCATGATATCATTTTCGTATGACAAAATGGCTTTTCAAATTAATGCAATGACTGGTTTTGCTGGTGGTTGTTTCGTATGCTCCATTCAGCTCCCAAAATAATATAATCACTGGTATAACTCGTGGTTGTATCGTATCCTCCATTCACCTTCCACGCATAAGGCACTGAAGATACAGAGAGAACTCCTGCGCCTTCCGATGTTAGATTTCAGCATCCTGTACCATACAGAAGTACGGGCAGGACGAGCTCGTTGTAAAGCTTAACATTGGTCTTCCTGAACAGCTGACCGGAATAGCCTATTCATGAATTTGCAAACTGAACAGACATCTGTTCGCCAAAACTATCCTTCGTGTTACTTTATTGTCGGATGTTACCGCAGAATCCAAATTGATAAAATTGTTCACAACTTCCAGATCGTAACTACTAATGTTGGCGCTCCTATTTTTTGGTTTTTTCCTCCATTGACTCGTAGACGTTTTTGACGTCCAATGTTTTTCTCCAAAGTCCGAGTCATCGGCATATCCAAGAATTTGCTAGATTTGTTGTAGATTATGCTGGAGGTTTCGATGTTAGATGCTACCATAATCATCTCTAGCAGGATGTTGAAATAGCTGCACGATACCTCTCACTTAATAGAGGTTTATCCATGACGTGTGGTTTCAATCGTTCAGCAATAATGGAAGCTAGGATCTTGTACTCAACGCAATCTTTCCTGTCACCTTTCTTAAAAACCAGGCAGATGATGCTAATGTTCCACTCTTCTGGCATCTCGACCCTGTCCCAGATCTTCAGAAGCAGCTTGTGGAAAGCGTCGTTGAAAGGAGGCCCTGCTGTTTTCAAAAGTTCAGCTGGTATACAGTCATTTAATTCGCTCTTTTTGTTCTTTAGCCTCTAGATAGCTGAGTCTACTTCTGGTCTTATTGGTGGAGGGACATCATCGTTGTTTTGGAAATCATATGATGGTTGTTCTTCATCTTGTTTGGGGGTACTGCATTTTACACCATTCAGCAGCTCTGAGAAAAACTCTTCTCATCCTTTGCTGGTTAATAAGTCTATATTCTTGCACCAGAGTGTAGTTCTTCCGTTGTCGGTTGACGTTTTGACTTATGAGCCAAGTTCATATGCCTCACCACCCTTTTCTTTAGTCTTGCCAATTTTACAACCTCTCTTCTTTTAGATCTAAACGCCTCTTCGGTTGATAGGGTATTTATCTGTAGGTGTTTCTAATGTAGAGCTTCTTTTTCCAAGACAGCCCTGTCATATTCGGCATCCGCCATCCCCTCTTTCTTTGGGATTACCTCATAACAATGTTTTTAAAACGTATATGTTTATATGTGCTCATCTCATAGATCTAACATCGCTGATAATTTATGCATGACGTGCATCACACAATACATGGTCAACATGGTTCTTAGTATTTTAGTGTAAGCTATGTCTTAATATCGTAATGTCCTATTTGCCCACTTGTTCATTGAAATCGACTACCAATTTCATATCGTGTGCAATAAGTTAGGAATAAGCCTTGTCTAGTTGGTCATAGAAGGTGCCTGTGGCCTATCAGTATCTCTCTCTGTGGGGGCGTTAGCAAAAAAAATGCTGGTGTTGTAGAAACTTACTCGGATGTGGAGTATGAATAATAGCTCGTTGATAGGTGTCCATCTAGTTACACAGTACCTTCCCATGAAAGATTTTTTAAGGATAACATGCTGGTGATATCATTGTCTCATTTTTGGTCTCCAGTTGATCCCCACCACATCGTGATGATATCACCATGATATCATTTGCGTATTACCCAACGAGTTTTCGCATTAATACGTTGTTAAAAGTCAAGCTAGATTTTTTCTGGACGATTTGTCTTCCACGAATTCATTATCGAACAAGACTACGTCATGATTTCCGAGTTTATAGTACCCCTTCAATCGACAATAAAGTCGACAAAAGGAAAACCGGGGATGATTTTGTTGTCCAGAGAAAGTCTCGTTTGATATCATCACGATGTGGTGGGGATCAACTGGAGACAACTGAGGCAATGATATCACCAAGATGTCATCCTTAAAAAAATTTACATGGGCTGTCTGCCCGCGAATGGCAAACCAACACCGGCTTTTTGTGGTTTAGAGGGCAACTATAGTATATTGCTGTTTGGCTGTTTGTCCAATCCATTTTCAAGTCTCTTGTAAAGATATATCATCTACTCCATGCAGGTCTTGTTTAGAGCCTGCAAAATATAGTGTTCTCACATTCCATGTGGTTATTTTAATGTTGTTGTGTAATATGATCTCGAAAATATTTACAGATTTCACATTAATACATAATTATAAAAGTCAAATGAGATTTTTTCATCATACATGCATTCATTATCGATATCTTCACAATATCGTTGGGACCAACAAAGGACAAAAACTGAGGCAAATGTAGTAAGCACAATATTTAACAATGATCTACACAGAAAAAAATAAGTAGTGAAAACCCAACCTACATTTAAATTAGTAAATTTTTGTACTGAAAACAGTAAAGTACAGACTCAGTAGTAAAATTTACTATACATTGTTACTATTCTCCCTACAAAAATTACAATTTTAAGTGTAGGTTGGTTTTTTACTACAAAAATAGTAAATATTATTACTTATTTTTTTCAGAGTACATTAAGTTTTTAAAAACAATTCTTGACAATTGTCCAAAAACTGTTCATCGAAAAAGTCCAGGTGTCATTATTCACATTGAACTAAAAACCANATTTTAAGTGTAGGTTGGTTTTTTACTACAAAAAATAGTAAATATTAATACTTATTTTTTTCAGAGTACATTAAGTTTTTAAAAACAATTCTTGACAATTGTCCAAAAACTGTTCATCGAAAAAGTCCAGGTGTCATTATTCACATTGAACTAAAAACCATAAACAATGCTTTCAAACCAGTCTACCTTTTGGCAACATTATTGAATAATACAATCAATAGTCTGTCTCACTGCCCTAAATTCACATTAAAAAAAAAATACAAAACCTACAATGTTTTTGGCACTGCATCTAACTCCGTCTATTAAAATTTCTATTGTCTTTTCTTTCTTCCATTCTGAACAGGATATTCATTATGAATTCCGCGACATAGAAGATAAGGACGATGTTGGCAGTGTGGATATAGGGAGGATGGATGATGACAACAATAGTTTGTGCAATAACCAACACCATCATCATCCAACTGAACAGGAGGAAGAGGAAGACCAACAGTTGCAAAATCACGATGGGGATGATGAGGATGACGGAGAGGATGATGAAGATGTCGATGTCGACGTCGATGAGCAACCGCTAGCACAAAGTAGTAACAATTCAATGAATCAGAATAATACTTTAAAGTACTCACGTATGAATGGAACAAATGGTGGTGGAGGCGGTGGTAGTAGTAGTGCTGGTGGCACTCCATTCGGGGGAATGGGTGGTAACTTGACTATAGACAAACCATGTATATCACGTAATGAAAAATTAAGTAGACGTAAGCACCATCATAGAGATATTGATTTCTTTTTGGATTCAGCAAGTCGTAGTAGTTGTGAACAACAGGAAAACCCGGAGCCACAATCACAAAGGCAGCATTCAAAGCATCACCAGCAACAGCAAGTACAGAATAACAACCAAAATCAGACCCAATCTCAGCAGCAACCTCCTGTGGCCCAATCCAAACAACGATTTCGAACCAAATCGTTCAGATACTCACCAGATACAACAGACTGTGACTCAAATTGTGGGGATTTGGATAGTAAGTACATCAAGTATATAGAATAGATACACAAAGACAATATCCTTTTCAGTTGTTCACTTCTTTCTCATTCATTTCTTTTTTTTTTTCCTCCTTTTGGTTCGTTCGGATCGAACTGGATTTCGGTTCACATCCATGTGATGTGATGGAGTATTATTGGGATGCTGGAATGGAATTTATTAGGTTAGCTTTGTGTCACTTTGTTCTGAGGAATAAGGAATCATAGAATTGTGTCCTTCTAATTGGAGATTGTAATTCACATTCAATTTCAATTTGTAACTGTTGCAATCATCGAACTACTTTATCGTTTTTTTTTTTTTTGTGAGAGGAATTTTTGAGTTTCATGTGAGACATTTCAGGGTTTCAGGATGTTATGATGTGACACAGTTTTGTATCAATATTTGACGTAGTCTTTATGATAGCATTCCTTAGTCAATTGCTTTTGGAAGGATTAAGATTTAATTAGTTCTGTGTGAAGATAGATTTTAGGTTGTGGGTATTTTTGGATTATGCTCTTATTGAAATAACTGAATTTTCAGTTATGATTTGAGTTGGGAATGCATTTCATTTCAATGCAAAAAGAATCTTTGCAAGGCACTTTGTAATTTTCCTAGATATATTTCAGGGTTGCTATGTATACGTACTAGTCTAACTCTTCCTGCTCTCTAATGCATCACATCTTAGCATTTGCTTGGATTTCCAATTTGAGAAACAGAGTAAGGATATCGACATGTCTTAAGCTTAGTGATTTAATGTCTTGGTGACTATCTAGCAATTATTCCTATATCTCTAAGGTGATCATAGCTTGAAATTGCTAAGTATTTTACAGCTCGAAATATTTACATGGTTTAACGTTATTCAATGTCTCAACTTTTCATGCTATTATTTCATATTCCCATCATATAATAATTCTTCAGTTTCATCAGCCCCTTCTTTCGTCGCGTATACATAATTATGTATACTTAAATATTAAGAAGATAAAAACTTTTCATCATATCTGTTCTCTTCTTCTTAGTTTATCCATTGTTTATATGACTGCATTTTTCGTTAGAATTGTATCAATACAATCATCCAGGATAACTTAATTTATCCAGGATGATGAAAATACTTATATTAGAGTTTGATATTGTATAATACTTAGTAGTTTACTTTACCAATATTGAAGCTATTATAGATGTTTTTTCTGAACTTCTTCGTAGGATATAAATGCTTTTTTAGTTTCACCATTGAAGAGTCTGAAATTCCATTATCTCTCAGCGCAATGTGTCTCATAGTGTAAACACATAAAATTAAACACCACATCTCTTTAATAGAAATCTATTACTTTAGATATAAAAGTTCAGGCAGACATTGTAAACAGTCAGATTACCACCCAACAAAAACCCAAAAGATCATAAAACAATGTTAGTGCAAAACTAATTTCTTCATATGTTCATGTCCAACGACGGACATAACTACAAACTAATTTATATCCTATCTAATGACACTCTGTATAATTAGAAGTAGAAGAATGTTCTTTCTTCGTCTCTGTCCCATAAATAACCCTTTAACAATCTACAATTACTGGAACAGAACTAGTTCAGTTCGCCAACAACGAACGAACGAAACGAAATGCAACTAAACGACAATGTTAATCATCCCGTCACTACTTAGTATTAAATTATACAGAATTACTTCTCTTCTCATTTGTTGATTAATTACCACTAAAAGAGCTGTAATATTGTACAATTGCAGGCCTTTCTGGTGAATTCAATGGTACTGGTACCTCAAATGGTGGTGGTACTATTACAAAGGTTTCAAACCACGTAATAAATTATACAAAACATGCAAATCACATGCCATGCTTAGAAGATGGATTATCTAGTGGTCACACGTCCGATGCAGATAATAACAACCCAGGACCCCTGCCACCAATAGGGATATCTATGCTTATGGACATGAAACGCAGTATATCATCATCAGCGGCAGC
>JXPG01037086.1:1551-13692 GCA_001015175.1 Megaselia abdita | reverse complement strand
TTATATATACATTCCCTGAATCCTCTTAAATAATAATATTAAATTTCGATAGGATCTCTCCCCATACAGCTCATCCTTGTCTACATTACCTTCAATCCGAAAGGACTTTNAAAAAAATTTGGCTACGGAACTGTTTCTGGAATATTGGAACCCATTCCCATCCCAAAAATCGGTTATATATACATTCCCTGAATCCTCTTAAATAATAATATTAAATTTCGATAGGATCTCTCCCCATACAGCTCATCCTTGTCTACATTACCTTCAATCCGAAAGGACTTTTATTCCATGTAAAGTTACGAACTAAAATGAAGACTTTAAAAATCCTTCATGGAACAAGAATCGGCAAAGTCAAAAGATCCCGAAATCACAAAATATGCATTCAAAATATATAAATCTATAAAAATTCCTTCAATTTAAAAAAAAAAATCTATTTCGTAAGATTCTTATTTTTGATATATTTATTTTTGCCGACTTTTTTTTAGTAAACAAATCTAGACAAATATTTTGCTGCTGAAAAGAGTAACCTAATTCGTAAGATTTTTATTTTTGTTATTTTATTCTTGTCCTAAATAATATTTTGTTGTTGAAAATTTCAAATTGAATCCATTCTATAAAAAAGCTTATGCCAAGAATACATTTCGATATCTCTTAATTTCTTCAACAAAAGAGAATAAAACCAAAATCCCTAAAAAAATTTATTATATGTATATAAAATGAGTAAATCCTTTTATTCTAAATATTCAAATAAGGAAGAAACCCAATAACAAAGAAAACACAAGAATCGATTATATACATTTTATTCGTTTTAAATACAATAACGTTAAACTTTATTACTTTCTCATAGAATAATATATAGATTCGACTTTGTTGCTATCAACAACCAATCATTATCAACCTTAAATAATAATTACGTAATACATCTTCTCTCTCCATCCAATCGTATACTTTAGTTCTCGTGTATAGTTAACAACTAATTCTTAAAAACATAAAGCTTGACACTTAAAATCATAAAATCCCAGAGAAACTAACTTAAAACTTGTTCACAATTTACAAATAGCCTTTGGCATAAATATCCTAACTCAGAACTTCCCTAACCTACTGTCATTCAATCTTGAGACTCTCCGTTGCTGCTGGTCCGCTCATTCGACTCAGATTGGTCGAGGTCAGTGATGGTGGCTGTCAAGTATCCCGTTCCCGAATAAGGTGCACTTAGAAAGCGTTTACTGTGGTTTTGCATGAAGGGATACCGGTTCGGAGGCGAGCCAAAGACAGTTGGTGGCACTAGAGGTGAGAATGCAGACTTCAATGGGAACTGAGGAGGTGAAGTTGGTGAAACATTTGTCAACTGACCAATGTCCTCTCCAGAAAGCATAGCCTCCATGGCCTGAACCACATCACCTCTATAACGTTGAAGCAGTTGCTCTACTTCACTGCGTCTTCGGGTCGGAAAAACTCTCAGAAGAACATCGACTGGAGATCTTTGCTGTTGTTGATGGCTGGCAACAGCGGCGGCGGTTAAAAACTGGGTATGATGTTGATGATAAGGTAGAAAGCCTTGGCCGTTTAAGCCATTGCTTGCATTTCTAAGCATATGTAAGTTTTCCACTGGAGTATTTGGTGGAGATGTGGAGTCGTCTTTCTTTAAGCTGAGATTCTCAGGAGTTGCATCATCTGGAGCGGAATCGACATCCAAATCGGATTCTGGGGAACTTGGAGGACCATTTCGGTCAGGTGATAGTGATCCTAAGTAATTGTTTTTATGATTGTGCTGAGGATGACTGTTTTGATGAGGACTGCTTGGAGATGACTCAGATCCTGTGTCTTGGTCTGTTTCATTAGACATACGAGCTCTTTTTGAATCTGTAAGAAGTGTTTTATTTAGTATTTTTGTTTTCTTTTAACTTAAGTTTTTTTAGTGTTTTACGAATAGAGATTTGGTTTTCTCAAAATGAATGCCTACTTTGTCTAACGTATTTTTTTGAGTTGTTATAATTATAATTAGAAATTAGACCAAAATCTTTTAAATTGTATAAAATTATCTATTTTGTAAGATTTTTTTTAAAAATGCGAAAAACAAGCTTCTAAAAACATAGTTTTAAATTTTAACTATTTTTAAAAACAAAATATTGTTTTATAATAATTTTATTTAGTGTTTTATTTAGTATTTTGGTTTTCTTTTAACTTAAGTGTTTTTGTTAATGTTTTATGAATAGAGATTTGGTTTCCTTAAAATGAATGCCTATTTTGTCTAACGTATTTGTTTTAATTTTGTCTGAAATTAGACCAAAATCTTTTAAATTGTATAAAATTATATATTTTGTAAGATTTTTATAAAAATGCGAGAAACAAGCTTATAAAAACATAGTTTTAAATTTTAACTATTTTTAAAAAGAAATTTTTCCCAAAATATTGTTTTACAATAATTTTAAACAAGCTTAAAAAAATACAAAAAAGAGAACAACATTTACGATATAATTTTACAAATTTAAAAGTTGTGAAAAATATCATACAATAATTAAATTTATTTTACAATAAAACGCGAATACTTTTGCATTTTAAAGCGTGTTAAAATACTTTTTATCTGGTTTATCTCTTCCGAATATTTCTAAAATTTCACAAAAAGCATTTTCCAAAAGAAAATATTTTTAATAACACGTCACTCATTCAAATATGTACCACACAAATTATTTTTATCAATACACATTTATTTTTTTCTCAAAATGACTCAAATACGAATGTTTCAATGTTAAACGATTTCAAAATAAAACAAAAATTAAAGCATATATATATTAAATATAAAATAAAAATAATTAAGAAATTTTAACTCTATCAATAAATTTTAAATTATCGCCATTAACTTATCTTATATCAAAATTTAAAATTAAAATAAAATGGTTTAAATTTGAAATAAATGTAAATTAGGAAATAGGACAACAAAATTTAATTATAAAATGAAGCATTGAGGATTTGAACCGGTTAATCTAATCTAATTTAATGTAATACTTCTCATATGGGAGAGTCCTTTCGAAATAAACATGAATTTCTTCTTTTCAGACAAGGTTTTAAAAAACATAATGGAATAAAAATTAATTAATTTTCAGAAAAAACACATTTCTCAGAAACAAACGCCTACTTTGTAGAAAAAAAATATTTTTTTCAACTCTGCAAAAAAAAGTCTCTCAGAAGTATTTCTTTTGTGGACGAGTAAAAAAGGGGCTTTTCTGACAAAATATTTAATAAAAATTTAAAAAAACTTCTTCTACATTGAAAGGTTTGTAGAAAAAACGTTAAGTATTTATATGATGTTTTTGTAATTTGTTTGCAATGTTCTCTAATTTTGTTTCAACATTAAACAAAAAAAATAACTGTAGAATTCTAAATTACAACATAAATTCTTAAATTATAATTGTATTTCTTTTTACAATTACAAAAGTAGTTTTTTAAAATTAAAATTATATAAAATAATTGTACTTTTTAGAATTGTAAAATTTCAGAAATACTGCGATTAAAATCTACAATTTACAAAAAAAAAAAAAAAAGTTATAGTCGAGGAATTGAACCTATGACTTAGGTTTCGCTTTCAACCAAGTGGGATACCAAATGAACGTAGAACATTTTTACGTCCGATTACAGTTTAAGTTGTAGAAATTATAAATTTAGAAATTTCATATTAATAATTTAAAAATTTAAGTTTTGACTAACTTTTAAAAAAGTTTTTATTTAATTTTATATTTTTCTGTGTTTAACAGTTGGTTTTCCCCATCAGTACTTTAGTTTTCCCGACATCGAAATGACGAGGGTTGAGTAAGGCAGTTTCTCCGAAGTACACCCGAAAAAAACTTCTTATGAATATTTATGTCGTGTATGCATTGGGGATCGAACTGGAATAGTTTACTTACAAGAACTGTTCTTATAATAATCCAAAAAGTGTTGTTTTAAATTTTATTTTTTTTAGTTTTATTTATTATTTAGTATTATTTATTACTCTGTACTATTTCTAGAATGTAAATCTTAAAGTTACATTTTATTTTATTTAGTATGAATTTCGTATCTTTTACAAAAATGTATACTTTTTTACTATTTTTTTTTTAAATATTTTTATTTCTATCTTTTTTGAGTGTTTGTTTGAATTAAGAGTAGCTTAACGGGCAAACTCACCCAAACCTCTTTTTCCAATTTGTAATTGTAATATTTAAAAAAACCCAACAAAAACAAACAAAACATTAAAGTTAAAGTTCAAAAGTTCAATCACTTTCCACCCTCAATGAAATGGAAATCTGAAACGGAAACCCCAAACGCCACCAATTAATCAAGAACACCCGCATAATCACAAACATTCAACATAATAAACTGTTACCATATAATTTGATGATTTATCTATCTATCATTGAATCCATTCAATCTTTTAACCCTCGTTTGTTGTAACAACATTGTATCAAAAACCGCACAACCCTCCTCAACCGTCGCAATATTGTAAATATTTACTTAGGCTTCAGTGAACAAGTTAAGGATAAGGAAAGGATAATTATCCTTAGGCTTTCCGGTCGAACAGTGGAAACTAAATAACTTATTCCCTACCACCTACGAAGGTGCCTGCTTTTGCAGTCGCAGAATGAGGAAATAAAACATAAACCCACGTCAAGTGGAAATTTCTGAGTTTAAAATGAAACACTTTGAAATTTTCTTTCTTATAGAAAATATATCCTCTGTTCTTGCAACCCTTTGCCAAGGATCATGAAAAAAAAACAATAAAAACGTGTAAAAAGGAGCAAATTGTAAAGCGTTGGAAATTCGAAAGAAACAACGTTTAGCAAAGTAAGTACCATTAATGTTGTTTCTTTAATAAGTTCAAGTTTTTAACACGCGTGTTAAGAAGTCAAGCGAACATTTATATTTTGTATGAAATGCGGTTGAAAGGGTTTGGTTTTTGTTGAAAGAAGGAGAGTAGAGTAGTACTTACTGGGACTTTCCACGTCAGTGCGGCCTGGTGAGTATCCAACGGAAAGACGGTCGGATCTGGCTCTATCTGAATCAAGTTCACTGCCACTGAATTGTACTCTTTGGTTGTTGCCGTCTAACTCGTTTGGGGGTGATGGGATGCCAGGATGGAAACCAACTGGATGTGAGGATGGTGTTTGAGATGAAACGTTTTCGGATGAATTGTTGTTTTGAGAGTTTGGTACGGAGTAGAGGATACCAAGTTCTCTAGCCTCATTCTCTTCTTGAGCTTGTTGCCGTCGGAGAGCGACCTGGTTGTAGAAATAATTGGTTAGATGAAGGTCTATAGTTGAGTTTCTTGATTGCTTTACCTGGGCAGCCATAACACGTTGTCTCTCTGCGATTAAAGTGCATTTCGCGCAAACACAATCACGCCAGCGGCAATATCTTTTGTGGCCTTTCAGAGCGCTTACCTGTTGGAAAAGGTATTGTGTGTTAGGTTTTAGATTTTTTTAATTTATATTTTGTTAGGTTTTTGTAATCTGGGGTTTTGAGTACAGATTATTTGCTCGCTTCACTCAATGGTTTTAGACAGTCTTATAAAATTCAAAAGAGATTTTGAAAAAAAAACTAACTTTGCACTTCACTCTAAAAAATTAAGTGTAGAATTTAAAATTATACAAAATTCTAAAATTGTAATTGTAAAATGCGCGAATTGTAATTGTAGAATTAAATTTTTTTTCAAAATTGAAATTGTTAAATTAACAATTAAATATCAAAATCTATAATTTATAATCGAGGAATTCAACCTGTAACCTTTTACTCGCTTTGGACATTGCAATTTTACTATCTGTAAATATTAAGATACGAGCTTAAACTCCTAAATGAACGTATATTTATTTTACGATTAACTTAAGTTGTAGAAACTACAGCTATATATAATTATTTTAAAATTATAATTTAAGAAATTAAATATTATGGTTTTCAAAAATTAAATTTTTACTAAATAAATACAAACGGTACAACCAAAATTTAAAAAAATATATTTGGACGTTAAAATTAAACTGAAGGAACATAGCATAGTTAAGGCCAATGTAAGCTGGCACTATCCTAAAGTCACAGGCCAAGCGAGTTAATGAATTTGCCTGCGGCGAATCAATCGATTTCGTTTAGAAATTTCCACTCAAATACATTTTTTGTGTTAAATAAGAAGAAACAAAATTGTATTAAAAAATGATTTTTAAAATTGTATAAATATAATTAACAATTTTAAAATTAAAAGCAAATACTTTGTTGAATTATATTTTTAATATTAATATGATTTTCTTAATATTTTTTTCGAAAATTGCTCTTATATTTGATAAAAAAACGGACCTTTTGATAACAAGAAATCTATTTTAAAAGACCTAATATAATAAGAGTGGAAGTTATATATAATTATGTATTTTAAATGTTCATTAGTAACTTTTCACAAAACTTACATTTCAGATAAAATGCATAATTAATTGAATAAATTTTACAATAAATTAATAATTATTATTAAGAATATTTTTAACAGTTTTTCTTGTTTGTTTGACGGAGAACAAATCAACAAAGGAAATACAATTCTTTCTAAAAACAAAAAACTTTCTTAACAAAGGTACATCAATTTAAAAAATATAATAATGAGAGTGGAAGTTATATATAATTATGTATTTTAAATGTTAATTAGTAACATTTCACAAAACTTACATTTACAGATGTGAAATAAAATACATAATTAAGTGAATAAATTTAACAATAAATTAATAATTATTATTAAGAATATTGTTAACAGTTTTTCTTGTTTGTTTGACGGAGAACAAATTAACATAGGAAATACAATTCTTTCTAAAAACTAAAAATTTTCTAAAAAAAAAAAGTACACCAATTTAAAAAAAGAAAAATCTTACTTGATTAATATGGAAAACAATTTGCTTCCTTTTGCGGCAATTTTATGGTAAATACAAAAAAAAAACAGCGTTTTATGAAAAGAATTGTAATTGCTTGATTTTTGAGTTTTTCTTTGACAATTCTATACTTAGACTTTTATAATATTTCTTTAATAGTTTTAATAAACAAAATTTCTATTGTTGAGCAATATTAAATGAAATAAAATTTTTCTTAAAATTCTAATTCTAAAATTCAGTCAAAATCTTATAGTTTATTTGTATTTTAAATTTGATATTTTTTAAAATTATAATTTCTTGCTTTTGATAGTAAAAATGCTCTACATTCATACATAGGAGTCAAAGTTCTAGGATAAAAAATGAATTAAATTCCTCAAAAAAAATTATGTAAATTTTAATTGTAGTATTTCTTAAATTTAAATTTTCAAAAAAATACAATAATTTTCTGCAAATTTAATTTTGATAATTCTACAAATATAGCAACTTCACAATTAATATTTCTAATATTCTCATTATAAAATTCATTCAAAATCTTATAATTTATTTGTATTTTAAATTTTATATTTTTTTAAAATTATAATTTCTTGCTTTCGATAGTAAAAATGCTCTACATTCGGATAGGAGTCAAAGTTCTAGGAAAAAAATAGAAAATTGTCTCACAAGTCTCGTTTTTTTCCTCGATAAAAATTATGTAAATTTAAATTTTCAAAAATACAATAATTTTGTGCAAATTTAATTTTGATAATTCTACAATAGCAACTTGACAATTAATATTTCTAATTCTAAAATTCAGTCAAAATTTTATAATTTATTTGTATTTTAAATTTTATATTTTTGTAAATTGTAATTTTAAAATAAATTAAAGTTTCTAAAACTTAGTTATTTTCGATAGTAAAATGCTCTACATTCAGATAAGAGTCAAAGTTCGTAGCTTAAAAAACGAAACCTAGGTTATAGGTTCAATTCCTCGACGACTTCTCATGTAAATTTTAATTGTAGTATTTCTTAAATTTTCAAAATTACAATTATTATCTACAATTCAAATTTTGAAAAAAAATTAAATTATACAATTATAGCAACTTTACAATTAAAATATTCTAATTCTAAAATTCAGTCAAATTTTGATAATTTATTTTATTGTATATTTTTAAAATGATAATTGTAATATAATTTTGTATAGTTTAAGTTTCTAAAACTTTGTTTTCGATAGTAAAAATGATATACTTTCAGATAGAAATCAAAGCTCGTATTAATAAAACGAAACCTATGTTACAGGTTCAATTCCTCGACGATTTTTTGTTTAAATTTTAATTGTCTTACATTTTCAAAAATACAATCATTTTCTGCAATTTTTGATAAAATGCTGAAATTTTACAATTGTAATTTTGGATTTTATGTCATTATATCATTTTTCAACACATTCGAGTAAAACGCTCGAATAATTCGAATTTCTAGTTATGTAATTTAATAAGAAATTCCAAAACCCATGATCACAAAAACTCCCAAAGATCTCTGACCGTCGGCTACTTACCACGCCATGATTCCTACAGCGAGCACATTTAGGAGTCCTTTGATACCTCTCGGAAGCAGCTCTTAAGAAAAACGCGGGAGGTAGGGCTCCGAGAACAGGATGCTGTTGCATTAAATTCGACATATCCACTCCACTAGGTAAACTCATCACTTTTTAGTCTTTTTTTGTTTAAAATTTTCAATATTATCTCTTATTTATATTTTTTATTTTATATTTTCAATTAAAAGTATTCATCAATGAAATCACCAGAAAAATATAAAACCGAAATTGTTAGTCCAAAGAAATAAAAGAACACCACTCAACCAACGGAATTAGAAACGATCAACCGTCACTCCACGTTCAAATTTGAATTGAAACTGAAACTGAAAAACATTTTACAGTTCATATAAAAATAGAAAAAATGTATTATTTTTCTGCAGAGTTGTATACAAATTGTATAAAAGAGAAGAGAGCGAATGAATACAGAAACAACGAGAAACGAAAAACATCCCCTTAGAATGGAGGGTGGGTTTCGAACTCAACTCCTTATTCATTCACTACGAAGTATACTTTTTCGCTACAAAAAAAGTAGTAATAAAAATTAAAAATGTCGTCTTTCCTTTGAACATCTGGTGGGTAGGTTGACAGTGTATTGGTAAGGACTGTTGTGTGTGGGTGTGTTGGTGTAACGTGACATACAAACACAAACGAATGGTTAATGTTACAATATGTATAGTTGTTTCATTTCAGATGAAAATGTAAATAATGTGAACTTTTTTTCCAGCCAACCAAAAGTGTCTCTTGTACTACCGCTACACCACTACCATAAAGGACTAAAAACTTGTTACAAATGTTCTGTTCAGGAGTTTTGAAAAGCTTTCACGGTCTGTTTTGCTGAAAGTTTAACCTAAATTCATCGGAAAAACTCGCTACAAACTTACCAGCTCATAAGCCACATCTCTTGAAGGGAGGAGTCACCAGTGAGCACACCAATACCATCAAAATTGAAGTGTGTTTGTGCCCTCAAGGAAGACTCTTTTTTATTGTGAATAACATTTTCTGTAACTATTTTTTAATTGAATGTCTAGTCGTAATTTAGCATATTCTCCGTGTGGATGGCAGGGTTTTCCTTCATTGTGTTGGTGGTAAAAAAAAGTAATAATAAAAAAGGAACAAGAAATTATTATTATATTTTCTGTTTGGTTTCAATGTTAATAACTGGTTTTTTTTTACTCTTTTGCTTTCATAGTCTCCATTGTTAACAAAAATTGAAATTTATATTTAAATTTATATTTCTTTGTTGGATTTTTATTCAAAAGGGTTATGGAACATGGCAAACATGGTATATGCTATAATGCCTTGGAGTTTTATTCTCAGTTCATATGTAAAATACCTTTTGTATGTTGCGTACACTCCAGAAGCACAAGATGGTAACAAAAGTTTAAAAGTGGATTTAAGTTTTTCATCTTTCTTTTCTTTGATTATATTTTATTTCCAAGGCAGATACTTTTTCAAGTGGTTTTTGAATTATGGTTAAGAATGATGATCTTTTGTGGAGTGTGAATTGGATTTTCAATGAAAGTGATGGTTGGTTTGGGGTATTAAACATATTTCATAAGACACCGACGGCTTCTTAATTATAATTAGCTGGATGGGTTTCTAGAATGATAATTGAACTAAAAATTTGCATTTAGGGTAAGA
This sequence comes from Megaselia abdita, assembly GCA_001015175.1. NCBI lineage: Eukaryota > Metazoa > Arthropoda > Insecta > Diptera > Phoridae > Megaselia > Megaselia abdita. The sequence continues at coordinate 3,612 of JXPG01037086.1, read as the reverse complement.
TTTATATTAAAAAGTTTCTCCCACTCTCATATTTTTAAAATGCAATAATCCTTATAACTAGAGCCATTAAACTTAAAAAGTTTTCCACTTTATCTAGAAATAATTAAGAATCACAATAACAGCTTTTTCTTGCTGTTATAGAATGTTTCGTTTCAGTGGAGAATATCAGACTCCGTAAGTTTTCCTATCTATTATAAGTATATGATTCTAGAATTGTCGTTATCAAAACTAAACAAAATATTTAAATTATATAAAAACAAAAATTTCGAAAATTATAAAGACATTTTTAAAATTTCAAGCTTTTTAAAATTACAAAATAAATGAATTTTTACGAGAAAAAAAAACATTAACATAAAAGTTTTATCTAATTATCACAATAAAAAAAGGCTGGGTTATTAAAAATTCTAACAACTTTCTAAAACCTTATAATAATATTTTAAAAAAACCTAAATTTCAAAATAAAAATGAAATAATATTTTAAAATGTAGAGTAGTATATTGAAAAGACTAAATATTAGCAAAAATTACTCTTAAAAAAAAACACTTCATAATCAAGGACAATCAATATGTTTGAATGGGCTCCACAACATAACGAACTAATTTCTAATTACAAAATTCAAGCACTATTATATGTCACAAAACCTTTTTTTTTTATTCGAACCAGATACTTTATCGCAAATTTAAATTTCGTAAAATTTTTAATGTATTGACGACCGAAATATTATTTTATAAAGTACGGAAAGTCACAAAAGATATTATTTCAAAGCTGAAAATTTACCTATAACTTCAAGTTTGTGGATGCTATTTCAAAAATATAAATTAGAAACTTTTTTAAATTTTAAACTTCAGTAAAAAAATAAATTGTTCTAATCTTCTAATTTCTAACTTTCATTATACCAATTAAATTAGATATCTTTTTCAACAGTTTTTGAAAACTTAATGTTTCTTCTTAGTCAAGTGTTTTTATTTTTGATAAAAGGATTTTTAATTCCCAGTTTTAAAATTTAGTTCTGTTTAAAATAAAAACTATATTTTTCTATCTAAACTTTCAGATACTCCGTCGGAGTCTAGAAAACCAAACAATAGATACTTTTTATAAAATGTTGAGAAAAGTCAATGAAAAATTCGTTCTGACGAACATTTTTTAGGACTTCAATTGAAATTTGTCATTGTCTTTTCGCTAAATTTTCGAAAATATATGGAATATTGAGTTTTAGACTTAGATGAAGTATCTGACAACGTTTAGATATATTTAGATACAAAAAATATAGCTCTTTTAAGAAAATGGTGGTCAAAAATAAGCATTAGATGATTTTTATGTTTATTTCTTAAATACAAAAATAAAAATATTAAAAAAAAACTTTATAAATTTTTTTGTTTTACTTAGAGTTTAAATTAATAATTTTGTTCACAACAATAAAATGTTAGAAAGGGAAAAAAACGAGAATCGCTAATTATTAACGTAACCATTTGGAAACAAATGTCATAAGAATAGTTGTAACATTAATATTGGATGTCATTTCATCAAATAATTCAAACTCGGGCAGGGGTGGGCGAAAACACCGATTTCCATTAATTAACGGTTAATTGTTAGGTTAATGAGTTACTTCGGCCCGAAGCTATTTGTGGTGAAAAGAAAATGATGTGGTGAAAGAAAAATATTTATTTAAATGGTAAGAAACACAAATATATATTTTAGAACGTAAATTGAATAAATAATGTTTTATTTAAATATATTTTTGACTCGATTTCTTGACTCGATAGCTACTTAAGAATGTTTCTACATAAGAAAAATATAAGATTTTCCCATAAGCCATCCGAAAACGACCCCTCAACTTTTCATCATATTTTTGAAACAGTATCTTTTGTTTGGTTTTATTGAATCAAAAAAAGTATTTTAAAACAATTCGATAAAAAAAAATATTTTTTTTTGGGGAAAATGTCCCTCCAGATCCTAACTGGCAGTTTTGATGTAGTCAGATACTTGATCTGAGGGTCGTCTCCGGATGGTTTATGAAAATTAAATATTTTTTGATGTAGATATAATCTTAAGTAGCTATCG
>JXPG01037074.1:0-11083 GCA_001015175.1 Megaselia abdita | reverse complement strand
CTCATCCTCCCAATAGTTATGTATGGATCAGAAGCGTGGGAGTTGACAAAGGTAGACTGTTAGAGACTATTGATTTGTGAAAGAAGTGTTCTAAGAATTCTTTTTGGACCTGTTAACATTGAGCTTTATGGTCTGTATACAAACTAAACTATTGTCCAAAAGATCAGAGTGCAGAGGTTGAGGTGGCTTGGTCACGCCGAAGCTCCAGCAAGAAAATGTTTGTTCCCTGACCCGGTTGGTAACAGAAGTAAAGGCAGACCGAGAATGCGCTGGTTCGATTCAGTGGAAGGCGATTTTACGAAGTTGCGAGGGAAATAGACCTGGAGAAGAAAAGCAACGGTTAGAGACGAATGCAGAGACCTTTTGCATCAAGCTAAAATACGGAAGGAGTTGTGAGCTGTTAAAGTAAATTATTCTTTAATTAATTATTGAGGGTATTTATTGTTTTGCTGAAGGAAAATACAATACAATACAAAATTGAAAACATACTATCTACATAATTTGTGATTTAAATTTAGTATATAGCACCATCTAGTTCATTTAACAGAAACACTCTTTCAGATCTAAAATTCGCGAAGAAACCAAACCAAATTCAAACTCCAACTTATCACTTCCAAACGAGCAAAGTCGAAGATTGTTTTCTTGTTGTTTAAAGTTAAACAACGAAATCTTTCCCACCAAGTGATAACAGAAGAAAAAAATAAAATAGTATATAGTATTTCCTCAATGCCACCAATCGAACACCGGTTTTAATTTAACGGTGATTATATTAGCGCAAAAGAAACTGAATTGAACTGAAGCTAAAGTACAAACGAACATCTAAAGAAGATCAAAGTGTATCTAAATGACGGCAGCCGTTCAGACAATGTCAAGAGTTGTAGATATTTCCTTATTTGCTCATTTTTTATCGATCGTTCTTTTTCTTTATGATTTTTCTAATTTTGGCAGATCGATATTATAAGAAGAAGAATTGAGAGACAGAGAAGACCTTGGAACAAAAGCCAATTCCGTGCTAATTCACATTAGCATCATAGCAAAATCGAAGAAAGAAAAGAAGATAATCATTATTACACTTTATAGATATATCTTTCGTCTCGATGGGTAGAGTAGTTCCATTGTTTGGATTGGCTTCGCTGGGTGCGTAGCGTACAAAGAGACAAATAAATCACGTATATAGTTTGATATGCACACAGGTGTTAACCTCTACCAAGAGCGAGTAAATTTACTTAACTAATCATCACATCTTTCATTTCAATTCATTGTGTGTTTGTCCTTTTGAAGAGTTCTGCGGGTTTATTGTCTTATGACTGTCTTATGGAACTGGAAGTAAAGTGGAAGTGACCGAAAGATTAGCGGTAGCCATAAATGAAACCTACGCAGACGAATTCTGCGACAAAATTTGCAATTCAGATAAGTTAGGTTGCCTTGACCAACTCATACCAATATTAAATGGAGATGTCAAGTCAGAAAAGAGGGGAGTGCTATGTGAGTCAGTAGCGCCACTCTCAACTGAAAAATAAAAAAACAAGATTAACAGTTTTAAATATACATTTCCTGTTATTTCTCTTCTTATCATTGTCAAGGATTTTCCCTTGCGTTTTTAACGTATTCTATACATAGTACGAATAAATAGTATAAACAGATCAATTGATCGTCATATCTTAAATGGAAATTTACTGCTCAAAAGCCAGTTATTCTACGACTTTAGGCATTCGAGTTTTTGGTTATGATTTAATTTATCTGAATGAAGATTGAAGATGATTTTCGAATTCCTGTCAAGTAATAAAGTAATGGCAAAAGTCACGATGATCACTTGAACTGATAAATCCAAAATTCACTAAAGGTAATGAGCTTCGTTTTCATTTTAATGTATGTTGTTGTTCCCATTCACGTAAAGCAACTACCTTATATCGCATATTTACATATTGAGTAATAAGAGTAAAATCTCACGTTGTTGACACGCAACTTTGAATTGATTCTCTTTTTTTTTAAATATCCGTAGTCGAATCGAACTAGTTTTTTGTTTCTATATTTATAAATGAATTCTGAGTGACTTTTGTGATTTAGTTTATATGTTAATATTATGTTGATAAATTAATATCACACGCCGGCCGTTCTCTTAGAATACTGGAAGCTTACTAGGCAATTTTTAGTCTTCATCTGAGGGGAAGATCAGACTTTATAGATTCGTGCAAAATTCAATGCAAACAATTTAAAAAAACATGACAGAGTTAGAAGTTATCAATTGAAACTATGTTTTACCATTCTAAAATTCTTAGTTTAAAACAGCATTAACGCTACCTAGTGATCGAAATTTTGTAATTTAAAATCAAGACATCAATCAACTTTTTGTATGAACATTTAGATGTTCAAAATTATTTTTCAAATTTAAATAATTACGGACGGACAGACAAATAGCAGAAGGACAAAAAAGCGTTGTTAATATGATTTTTTAGAAAATCAAAAAGGAAAGATATCCTTTATGTAATTCTGATAATTCTTTGGATTATACTAAGAACATATGAGTTATAGTGAACATCCGATCCGATCTTGACATGGGATACCTCGCTTTAATAAGGTATATATTTGACTACCATTCACAGCATTTAGATATTTTGACACCAGATGGCGTAAGAGCTCAAATTCTAAAATTACATTTTAAGTTTTTTTTAATTTAAGAAAATTTGATCCTCATCATTTTTTTTGAATTCCTAAATGAAAAACCGTAAGATGGTCTTTTAAAAAAATAAATTTTAGTTGATAACTTCACCTTTACCTTCAATCATATAGTAGTATATAGTTATGAAGATACTGTAACAAGTTTAGATGTATATGGGCGTAGGAAGATTGCAACTAAAGCTAATCGTGGATAACCTCGTTTTTCTAGATGTTTTGCACACTCCAAAATACTTAGAAATTGAACTCTTTATTATTGTATCTCATATGTTTAAAAATATGATGTTTGGTTTTCCACATTCAATAGCTACTTAAGATTATATCTACATAAATAATATTAAATTTTCCCAACCAATCCAAAAACGACCCGTCAGATAGACTATCTGACTAGTGCAAAACTTAAAAGTTTTGAGATTCAAATTGACATTTTTCTTCATATTTTACAAAAAGTATCTATTGTTTGGTTTTATTGAATCAGAAGAAGTATCTGAAAACGTTTCGATTAAAATATATTGTTCTTATTTTTTTTTGGGGAAAATTACCTTTCAAATCTTATCTGGAAATTTTTCACTGGTCAGATACTCGATCTAAGGGTCGTTTATAGATGGTTTAACAAAATTGAATGTTATTTTTCAAACCATTTTATTGTTTTAACACAATATTTTTATATTAAGAAATTTGAATAAACATATATTTTTTAATTTTAAATTATAATTCTTAGACAGAAATTTAAAATATTGTTTTCTTTACAACAACAAATTTTGTTTAGTGTCCCATTTATTTACTTATATTTTTTTTTTTGCTTTCGTTTATGTTAAAGTTTTAAGCTTTCAACAAAGTAACTCATTGTGTAAGTTACTCATTGGAATATAAGGAATGTTGACCACAATTAAAATGTATAAATGTTTATCAATAAAATGTGTACTGCTTGAAAAGTATATGTACTGTACAAACAAACTAAACTAAATCACACAACGAGCCAATGGTGACTCAATTTGTAGCAGTGATATTAAGGAATGTTTGCTTCCTAAATGTTTACCAGCTGTTTTTATACATCAGTGTTGTTAGTTGTCCCTCTTCCTCTGAATAGAGTTAGTGATGCCTGCTATTTTAACGAGTGTCTTTTATTTTATCAACATCGAAACGACGAGGGTTTATCCGACTCACACGAAAGAAAATAACGAAAAATTATGACGTGTGTGTATTGAGGATCGAACTGAGAATCGTCAGGGTGGAAGGCAAGAGTGCTAGCACCTACACCAACCAACTGCCATACAAATAAACGATATTTGATACAGCTGATGGACGTACGTGCCTGGGCATGGTTGGCTCTTGTGTGAGTTCGTGGTGTTAATGGTTGGTGTGGTGGCACTTGAAGGTATACTGTTTTTCCATCATCTCAGTAGGAGATATAATAAGGAATATCTTGGTGTGGTTTTATCCAGTGATAGGTCCAAGAAAAGAGAAGTAAAAATTGGTTGGTTGTTTAATGGTGATTGTGGCTGGGCGTCTGGTAACAATGATGTTGTTTGTTTTTAGAAATTGGAACAGCAGGCAGCGATGTAGGTTGCTGAGCTGTTCCTTCAATTTTTGGTGATATCATGATTTGGTGATTTGTTTCCTTCATCTGGAAAGTTCAAGGGAAAGAACATGAAAGAATATTAAGAAACAAATATCTCTGATTTTTTCTCAGAATTTGTTTATAAGTGGAGAAACGACCATTTATTAGATTTCTTTATTTCATGTTTTGTTTATGGTCACAGCTTTTTGACAAGGAGAGAAACAGGTATTTTTAAATGTCCCTAGGGAACCTTTTTTTTTTAAACATTTTATTTTTGTATTAAAAAAAACTCAAAAATTAAGTAAAATCTAAATTCAGTGAACTCATCTATTGTTTTCGATATTTCTCTTTAAAAATTTAATCATTTACATCTATTTTTCTATCTACATTATAAACTTAAAATTATAATTTTTTTTTTAAATATGAAAAGTATGTTTTTTTATTGAGCTGTATGAAATTTGCTATATCAACAGTTTTAGAAATTGTTGTAAAGTATTTTGCTATAGCTGACTAATTTTTCAATATTTTTTATGAATTTTTGAAATTTTGAATAAGTATTTATTGTTACGCTTTCTGGGGTTTTTAAAAACCTTTCTATTTTATATATTTTTATATTAACATTTTAAATTTAAATCTTTGATGTATATAGGGTATTTCATGTTTGACTGACTATGCTTAATTTTGGTTTCGTTTTTGTTAATTTGTACTTTTATTTGTTTTTATTATACTTTTAATTTTTTATGGTATTTATTGATAGGCACAAAATCCCCAAACTCAAAACAAAAATTTAAAACATCCAAAATCAAGAAATCATTACAAAATTTACATCTGGTCTTCACTCAGAGAAGAGTTTTAATATGCAACTTATAATATGTGATGATATCTGAAATAGTTGCGGAATACTTATTAAAGAGCCAATAGTATAACTAATTTTTTTTTTCAGCTATGAAGAATAAGATTAAGAAAAAGCTGAGGAGCTATGGGTTAAGGATTAAGTTAAAAGTTACTGTCCTTATTAATGTAGTCAAACATATATTATATGTGTAATATTCCATATTTCATATATGGTTTTAAAATCTTGTTAACAAAATGAGTGGCATGTTTTCGCAACGCATTGTTAAACAAAATTGAGACAAGAAATACTGAAAAAACTACAGAGTAATATGCGTGCTCAATGTTTCATAGAAGATCTTTTATCTTATGTGAGCCCCTGAAACCTTTCTTCAAAAACATCAATGTGGCTTCAGAACCAGAAAATTTACTTCTGACCAGATTTTCACATCAACACAAAACCGATTCAATTGCTGGGATATACTGATGATATCGATATAGTGTCCCGAAATGTTGAAGATCTGATAAAAAGCTATACAAACATCTGTAATTCAACCGAAAAAATAGGTTTTAAAGTGAACGTCAAGAAAACAAAGTATATGAAATCAAGCAGAAAAGCCTAAAGTCTTTTAACTTCAAGATTGGATTTCATGAGTTCGAGGCGGTCAGTGATTTCACATATATATTATCGACAATGACATCACGCAAAACATCAGCCAATCTCACACTTTATGGGTTGTGTAGGGTTCTCAGATCTAGGTTTATACGAAGAAACACTAAACTCAAGATCTACAAAACACTTTGCCGATGGCCAGCCTATCATCCGCCCCTTCGTAATGATTAAGGTTTATTCGAATTACCCTAATCATTTCTTTTTCTTAGGAATACTATTAATACTGGACAGGTATAGCTACCTGATACATGCTTAACTTTGTATGGATTTCCCTTGACGCAGAACTTGCAGCATGCGTTTTTGTTACACAGATTTGCTATGTGACCTTCTTCACCGCATTTACTGCACATCTTGGAACTTTTGCAGCTTCCAGGCATCTGAAGCACCTTGTCAAAGTGGCGTTTTCTTGGAAGTGACAAATGGGCCATCCCACCTTGAGTTCTCCTTTGTCAAGTAGCCTTTTCACATTCGCTTCTATTTTTTTTATAGATGTAGTTTTCATGCTTCAATAAGCCTTCCCCAATGATATATCGCCGATCTCATACATCTTTTGGAGTCGTTATCTCGTGAGAGATTTCACTTCCTAATTTTATCCTAGAGATGTTCCTAGGCCTTCATTGAACAAAGATGTTTGCTGCTCTTAAGCTGAATCAACAGCTCTCCTTTTTGCATCCTCCTTATTTTGGATACAGCATGCCTTCAATAAGGTTGATGTTTGTGAAGAATTATCCTTAGTTGAATCCTGGTTTCTCTTAAGGCGTAGGTCTATCCGGACGTACAATACAATATTAGGAGGGTATTTTGCTCATGTTTCTTGTCTGGTTGTGGCAATGTTCCTGATGTTGAGATGGTTGGTCCTGTGTCTTTGGTTGTCGATTGGGTCCAAACTCCAAGTCGTTATCAGTCCTCGCGGTGAAGTTTTCCCAATTTTTTGGGTTGGTTATCGGCAGAGGTAGATTTTTCCTTAAAATGGAATATCTCAAAAATTCCAGAGAATTCCAGTTACAGTTTGTATTATATCTTTGTATCTTTGTATATTCTGAATCTATCCTCCAAAATTTAGCTGCTCATTTTTACACGTTTTTTAGCTTTTACACTTCTAGTAAGTCTACCCATTCTAAAACCTAAATATCAAATAACATTCTTTTTTTGTCTAAATACGCTTCCAATTGGTCCCAACTATCCTTTGGAAGCTGGTAATAATGATATCAAACATGTTAGATTGTTTCAAGCTAGAACAACTTCACGTGTTAACAATTTCATTGACATTATACATCATCTACTGACTTCTTCTGATCTATCTTTAACAAATCTGAGAATAGTGAGAAAAAAGAAGCATTTACCTCTTTCGATAGAAGCTCTCGAATTATTAGAGGACTATAACTTTGACTTAGACTTCAGAAATACTATTTATGATTTATATTGTTACTATTTATTTTATTTATTTCAACAACAATTAAAATTTAAAAAAAGGACATGGAGCTCACAAGGACGAAGTTAATTTATTTTTAATGTTTTTATTTATATATTTTTTTCTAGTACTTATTGTAAAATAATATTTATTTCATTTTAGTTAATTTTTGAATGTATTTATTGCTTTTCTAAAAAATATTTTTTTTTTTTAAATATAATAAAATAAATAAATTTAATTAAACAAAATTTACGCTTTTTAATAAATATTTCTTATAATTTTAATATCTTTTTAAATTAAATACAAAAATATTCTTTATCCGTCAAATATTAATATTTTGAATATTTAAAGCCATTTTCAAACTTTCGAGGATGAATTATTAAATCAGAGTAATTGCCTATATAATTAATCATAATCACTATCATTTCCAATAGACAAGTTAATAGTTAAAACCAATTCATCTTCTAGACACAAAATCGATAAATCTCAATCATATTAAATATTCTGATGTATCATTTAAATACTGATTACTTCTGTCTAACGATTTTATGCAATCCAAAGACAAAAACCCGTAGAACATTTACACGCTAATAAATTACTCGAAATCCATAAAACCAATGACTAACCATAATTAATGGCTTCGTTAGCTCATAAAACCGAAAAAAAAACACATTCGCAAAAGAATCAGGTATATTTGACGACTTTCTAATTAGCAGTAATTAAAAGCGTTTAGATTAAGTAAAATGTCTTAAAATCTGACACTTAACTCTATCTAACAAACTCTGTCTATTCAAACTAAATCTCAATCTAAAATACAGTCGTAAAATTAAACCACCGTTTTTTGTGTATACCGTTCATGCAACGACGACATTAACAAAACAAACAAACTACTGTGAAGCGCCAATAACTAACTAACTCATTCACTCACTAAGCATTCCACTCAGTTTGAGTTAACCATCGAACTCAAACATACATTTTTAGTTTTAAGTCGACGATGCTGACATTCAGTCGTGTTTTTACAAACGCCAAGTTAAGAGTGCTCGGAAGTGAAACATATTTTAAATTCAAATCAAATCAAATAAAAGTGTTGAGATATTAGTTTGTGATAACAAAGAATTTAGTGGATACTTCTTAATTGATGACTATTAAATTGACTGATGAGAAAAAGCTGAACCCCGGAAATCTTTTAAAACGGATTATTGTTACTGTTTGGTGAGTTTTTTGGTATCTTAATTTTTTGTATCTTATCTAACACTATTATTATGGGGAGTGTTTGTTACCACTTTCTTTGGGAGTGAATGTCATTGAACAAGTTTTACAGCTGTGTTTAGTTTCGTTCGACCTTCTTGGTATTTTTTGCTGCACCGGCAGGTTCTATTTTTTTGCTGCACCGGCTGGTTTCTATTTTTCTGACGTATTTGAATTTTTGCTGTGGTTTTTATTCGCAAAATCTTAGTTAGCATAACTTGTTAAATTTTTTGAATAAAATTTAGATAAATGTTGTCTATGAATGCATTGATTAGATGAACGGGAAGGTTTTCTTGTTTTTTTCTTGTTGTATATTTTTTGAATCTTATATGTTTATATTTATATTTGCGTCGATCCATAATATTTAACATCATCTGAAGAACACGCGATTGGTGGTAATGAAGCGAAGCTTCTTCGAATTTTTTGTTTGTTTCAGTGTCTTTGACTTTTTTTTGTTGAGGGATTAGCAAAATTGTATAGTGTTTGAATTCTCGAGTTATTTTATTATTAGAACGGGTATAATGGAATTTTGTTTCTTTGTGTGTTTTTTTCCTAGCGAACTTTAGTTCAAATAGCAAAGAATTTCATAATTTTAGGAACATACAGAGAAAATTCTAAAAATTACAAGTGTTCCCGAAGAGATTATACAAATATTAAAAAAAGAAAACCTATACTTTAAATCATTTCGGAGTCCAATATTTGTCTGTAAAGTATGTTTGTTTCTTAAAACTACAAATAAAATGTACTTTTTATTTAAAATACAACTCATTAGGAGTATACACATTTTTTATAGCTTTTTGTTTGCAAAAACACGACTGGAGTCAACATTTATTTAGTAACAATAAAGTGTCCACATAACCAAAATACAATTTCATGGAGTTTTAAGACATTTTTATTCAATATTAATTAAATTTCGTTTTAGCAGACTTTGACAATTTCTGATATGTCTAATTAAAATACGATCCATCATAAAATTTACTGAAAATAAAATGAACTTATTCATAATTTTGATTTTAGAAATATTGTAAATGAATCAATAATTTGATTTATTTATTTGAAACAATCTATTATTTGTTAGTGCGCACAGAGAAAAAATCTGCACTTTTTGTAGATACTTAGCATTTTTGGATAAAAGTTAACATAAAGTGCTGATATTTTTCTGGATCTAGTCATTTTAAATTATTAAAAAGCGTGGATTTGTTTAAAGTGCGGATTTTTAGCACAAAGTGAAGGGTTCACTTTAGATATGAAAATTGCTTCTTTATTATATACATATACTATATTCACAGTAAACAATTATTCTAAAAATTAAATTACTTATTTTTGCAAAACCATCTTCAAAAGCCTTTTATTAAAAATTTACAAAGTCTTAATGTAGATCATTGCAAACAAAAAAATATTTACAAACTCAAAATAAAAAATTTACAGCACAATTTAAAAATTTTAATTTTTTAAAGGAAATTTGACAAGATAACAAATTGTGAATTTGAATTGTGCTATTTTAAAATTAAAGTGCTTTTATTTTTACATTTTATTTTAATAAAAATTGAGATATTCATAATTGAAGAAAAATTCATAAAGTCAGAAATGATTTAAGAATTTAATCCATTTGCGAAACGAAACTCTAGAGTCTATTGGTATATTGCAAACAAATGTAAGCGGAGTTCAAAAATATATTAAAAGTAGTATAGTATTTATTTGAAATTTATTTAATTTTTTAACAAATACAATTAATTTCGAAATAAAAGCAACCCACGACAGCCATCGTATATATAACTGAATGACACAAAATTTGTTTCAAAGATTAAACGATGACGTTCTTATCTCTTTAGACTTTCTGCTAACGAAAAGTATGACAATTAAACGGTGCAGTAGGTCTAAAAAGGAATGATATTAGTTTGAGGTCTTATAAGTACCTTAAAAACGCGGTATCAAACTTGAAAATCGGATAAGAGTTTCTTAACTAAAATTTAAGAGTACTTGAATTGAAAGATTCCAGAATTTAAGCACTAGCGTTATCTGGTGTCGACGAATCGAAATTCTGTTAATGTCAGTTTGTAGTAGTCAGATATACCTTTAACGTGAGGTATCACAAATGTTTAGAAATTCATTTTTTTTCGACTTTTTAGTTCCAATTTGTTATCTATCCAATCATACTTTCATTTAAAAATGTCTCCTAATATTTAAAATATTTATATTTCACCACCAAAAGAGAACAATTTTCAAACATATTTTTATTTTTCCTTTTTAGAAATTTCTACACATTTTTTGGGTGAGCTCTAGTCTAAAGTTAACCAACTAAAACACACTGTAGTATACAAAAAAGACATACAATGGTCTAAAGGAATCGCGGAACACTTCTTAATTTTCTTTTTTATTTTAAATTGTTGAAGAAATGGTTTCTGTATTTAAATTACAAAAAAATCGATTACAAAACTTTAAATTCTAAATAAATAATTTACGAGAATGCACTCCCCTTAACAGAAGTTATAAAACATTCCCTAGTTTTAGATCTGCCACATAAAACTTTTAAAGCTAAAGTGGGTTCGAAGTTAGTGAAGTGAAAATTGTCCAAAATCAAAAGACTTAGGAAATTTTGATAAAGTTAATGTCCAAATATAAAAGATAAAGCAAAACCTTCAAAATAAAACCAAAATTAAATAAACTCCCATTAAAAAAAACT
>JXPG01037050.1:4271-18378 GCA_001015175.1 Megaselia abdita | reverse complement strand
ATTTTTTTTAATTGTTTTTTTTTTTTTAATTTATTAAAGGATTTTTCTTTTATTCCTTTATTATATTTTTTTTTTTTTCAAAAGAAAAACCAAATTTTTTATCGATTCTTGACATTAAATTGGTATTTTTTTTATTTGAATATTTGTACAGAATTAACAACAAATAAGAACAAAAATAATTCAAAAAACAACTTAAAAAAATTAAAGGAGAATTAAGTTTGATTTTCGAGATGAAATAATTAATGTTCCTTCTACGTTCTTTCTAGAATTTTTATTTTAAATTTAAAAAAAAAATTAAACTTTTTTAGATTAAACAAACAAAAATTCCTATTACTTTTTACAATTTTTTTTGTATATTTAGTAAAAGAAAAATTTAGTTTTATTTTGGATTTATTAATTTATTCATAGATTTTTTTAAAATTTAGAAAAAGGTTTTATTAAAAAAAATTTTGATATTGTTTAATTGTTTTTTTTTTACAAATTATTTAAAGGATATTTTTATTTATTTTAAATATTTAGAAAAACAAAAAAATTTATCGATTTTCGAGATAAAATTTGTATTTTTTTCTTTTATTTGAATATTTGTACAGAATTAACAAGAAATGATAACAAACATCATTCATAAAAACAACTTAAAAAAATAAAAGGAGAATTTAGTTTGATTTTCGAGATGAATAATGTTAATTTTACTAATTTATTCTTAAAATTTTTATTTTAAATATTTAAAAAAATGCAAACTTTTTTTAGATTAAAAAACAAAATAAACTCCTACTAATTTTTAAAAACCATTTTTTTTTTAATATTTAGTAAAAGCAAAATTTATTTGGATTTTGGATTTAATAATTTATTCATACAACTTTTTTTTTAAATATTTAGGAAACGGATTTTTTTTTTATTTTTGATATTGTTTAATTGTTTTTTTTTTTACAAATTATTTAAAGGATATTTTTATTTATTTTAAATATCTAGAAAAACAAAATTTATTATCGGTTTTCGAGATTAAATTTGTGTTTTTACTTTTATTTTATATGCGAATGTTATATATGTATATTTTGATCATAAGTCTTATTTTGTTTTTGATATGACATCCAACATTTTGTGTTTCAATAATTTATTTATCTGCCGTTTTACTGTAATTATAATTTTTTAATTATTGTTACATTTTTTAAAATTTCTACAATTATTGTTATGTACTTATTGTGAAAATGTTTAAGATTATATGTGTTATATAAACAGAAAGCTTGAAAAATATTTGTATTTGTTATATTTTATATTTCTTTATTATGTATATATAATTTTTTTATTTTATATTGTTTATTTAAACGTAAGATATTTTATTTTTATTATTATTATTAGATACTTAAATTTTAGCAATTCTATCTTAAATAAATATTATATCAATTGTTTTTCTTACATTTGTTCAATTGTATTGGAAAAAAAGCATTTCGAACTCCGGTACTTAACAAACTTAAACAATGTCCCAATACATCTTATCGTAGAGATCTGAACATAGCCCTAGATTGATGCACAATAATCAAAAGAGTATGACTTTAAAAAAGGCATATTTCGATAAACTTATTTTTTTATTAAAAATTGTAAAATTAACATAAAATTAAATCTATAAAAATAATGTGAAGTAAATTTGTCTAATGTTTTTTATGTAGTATAAATATAAGATGTCTTCTTTATCAGCATTAATTCTTCACAAAACTGTCACAGTCATAAAAATACTAATCGTTGGCGTGATTCGAACCCGCATGTTATTGATTATTTTCATTTTACGTTCTTATTTCTAAGATTTATAATTATTTTTATTATTTCTTCTATAGTTGTTAAAAATAAATATTAATAACATTTTTTTATTTTTTTTTTTAATGATTGAAAGTATGTTGATGAAGTTGAAGAAATTTTAGTTTTTGCTTTTGTAAATTTTTTCAAATTTGTAATTTTTTATAATTATTGGGATTACTTGTTGTTTTAAAGAAAGGTTCTGAAATCTTAAGACTTCTGCTTCGCTGTTTAAAACTCCACAATCCTTTCAACATACTCAACGATACTTATTAACTTACATAAACCTTTACGTAACGTTACGAAATGCTATACAAATATACAACAACAAATTATTGTTAATGCTCTTTTGGCTCAACATAACTAAAAAATCAACCAATATTTGAATAAAAAATGCGTTTCATACTCGTTTTACTACTATTCATGACTTTGTGTAGAGTGCGTAATATTAAGAAAAACGCGATGCGATATTCACCGCGATTCATTCACGCGAGAAAATCAATTTCAAGTACCTAACATTGACCGTCAATTGAAGTAATAATTTTCCTTTCAATTCCAGACACCTGCTATGTAAATAAGTCTCCATTCAACAAGCAACGAAAAAGAAATAGAAGAAGTTCCCCGAGCAACGAAGAAATTTTGAATTTCACGGTATGTTACTGGATACTAATAGTTTTACTATTAGAAGTAGTTTCAATAATTTGGAACAACAGCCGATTGACTTTACTATGTCAAAATTGAAATCGGAGAGCCCAACAGAAGCAGCAAGCATTCCGTCCTCGTCAGTTGAACAAAGTGCAAATCAACCAACGTTCTCTCAGTCGTCATCGTCGTCTCAATTCCTAATGAATTCGTCGATTCAAGCGTCAACGTCGTCCTCTGCGATGCCTGGTTTCTACACGTTCCAAACGCACCCATTCCAACCGGTTCCCAATCACCAACCACCACATGAACAACTGCAACAGTTGTACAATGACTTCTTCAGACAACAGCATCAGCAACAGCTGGAACGTGAGGCTAAAGGGATAAATAGTGTGTTTAGCGTGGAGGCATTAACTGGTGAAATGAAAGACAAAGAGGCTAATGGTGAGTGTTTTTCGTATATCCTTTTTGCTCATATTAACAACGTCAGACAATAAACCGTTATCGTCTATTAAATCTGACTGGGAACAGAACCCTTTCCCATAGTATCTTAATTAAAAATCTTCCCTCTTTTAATTTGTACGCACATCGATTTTGCATAAATTATTGTACCACAGCTTTCGTTGGTTGGTTGGATCGATGGTCCTTCCCATAAATCTCGATTCTCCGTATTTAACTGTTCGTTTTTTTTTTTCGTGAACGGTGGGATGGGTTTTATTTCAGGATTTTGAGTGTTTTGTGATTTTTTTAATATTTGGTGTCATGAATTTAGTGTCACGGAAAATAGAGTCATCATTTGCTAGAAAAAAATATGCATAATATTAGTATTTAAGTGAAACCATCACGCTGTGCTTCATCATGTGATATCTAAATGAATAACGGAAGGGGAAATGTGATTTAATGTAGGTATGGATTTTAAAGTATACCCGAAGAGTTTCATTGGTTTATTTGCAAAAAAAGAACATAACAAATAATTCACCACACATAAAAAAAAATGTAAAAAGGTGGACATTAAACCTCCGCCTCTTGACTGGTGGTCCGACATGATATAATTAACCTGTTGAGGGTTTAAAGTGACAACTTTAATTTAATCCTCATTTTCTGCCAAAAATTAAAGTGATTGTGAGGAGGTCAAATTTTGGTTTAAAGATTGCGTAGGGTGGTTCCTTTATTAATGTGTTTTTTAAATGTACATTTTGTTCAAATTATTTGTGTCCGAGTCTTATGTGTCTTATTTCCGATTTGTTCCTTTTGAGTATACAACTTGGTTTCTAGATTTATAGATTTTATTAAAGTAAAAATTAATTTTTTTAAATGTTGTTTAGTTTTCTCATTATATCTTGCTTCAAAATCGGTAAAACTTATTTCGTATATGACATTAAAGCATTCATTCTTATCTATTAGTCTTGAGTTCTAATTCTTGGATTAATGATTCTGGACTAATATTTTTCTGATTTTTTCTAGGTTTAATACAGTAATTTCCAAATTTTTCTCGTGATTGTCTTCTTTTCAGAAAACATTTTAAAATTAAACAAGAGTTCATAAATTTAAAATAACACAAACAATGTTTTAAAGAAGTGTTGATTCTGTATGGTCTTTTCGGAAACAGAGCGAACTTCGAGAATAGAGCGAAGGACGAGCTCAGTGGCCAAGTGGATAAGACTTAAATCTTCTACGCTTGACTATCCTACAGATGTAGCATAAACAACTACAGAGGACAGTTTCAATCAGTGGCATGAGAACACTTTCGATTAATGTTGGCTCTCTTTGTACGGTATGGCCAGTTTGCGCAATTCCAAATTATCGATGGCATCTCAGCTTGATTTCTCTCAATGAGAGGAATTGAAATAGCATCTGATCATACGCAGGTCATAGTAAAGTTTAGAGCCAGAGCAAGAGCAACAAACCAACTACCACAACCAGTTAACATCACATCGAAGCACTGAAACAGCAAGCTGAGTGAACATCTTGAACAGCCCCCCTGCGACCCCTTGAAATCAACCCCAAGCGAAGGTGACTATGACTCTATTGCAGACATCTGTCTATGGTAGCATCTATAGAAAACTCTTTTAACATCTATGAGATGTTTAGGAATACCAAGAAAACTCAACCGACTCTGCTGGCTAACACTAGCAATGACGAATATCTTTGTAAGAATAAGCAACGAACAAGGTTTTCGGCAAGAGGATGCTCTATCCTCAAAACATCAAGATTGTCCCAAAGACTGTATACATGGACAGTGAAGCTTCAGCAAGAAGCCTGATGGAAACAGAGGTAGAGGAAATCCGAGACAGCTTTGGTTTGATGCTGTAGAGGCCGATTTGACAAAGTTGTGTGTAACGACGACATGTAGAAGGAAAGCTACTGATCGAGACGAATAAAAGATCTTACTCGCTCAATATCTTTTTCAAGATTTTTCGGCAATGCAAATCAAAAGTGGATTTTTACAAATTTTTCTTCCTTTTATCTAAAATTAGAAGATTTTCGTCTACAGTAAAATGCAATTTCGCCTACAAATTATTTGGTCTCCGAAATTTCGAAACGAAATCGACTGACTCTCTTGCGACACGGCTCAAAACAAGCAACGGCTTACGCGCAGACAGGTCAGCCATGGTCCAATATAAGCCATCTCAGCCACCAGCCGCATGAAAGTCGTCAGCCATAGCCACGTTTCAGAATGGCTTTTATTTTCATATTTCTTTGAAGATTTTTGTAAAATTCGGCAAAACATAAGCCTCAAGCCGTTTAAAATTGCGATTTCTTTTTAATTTAAACTGCCCGCCGACAATTTTGCGTTTTTATTGATAATATAAGCCATTAGCCGATCGGGACTATTTGGTAAAATATAAGCCTCTCTAAATTTAAGACGGCTGACATGTCTGCTTACGCGCCTGAGTCAAAATTATAAAGTTTTCTTATTGGTTAGTTAATAAACAGCTTCTGATGGATCTTGACACAAAAACGTATAGGTTGAAGGTTCAATTACACTAGATGTTTTTTTTTTTAATATTTAAAAATGTGATTTTAGTATCCTTCAATTAATTTTCAAAAAAAAAAACCTAAAAAATTCGCTAAAAAAGTAAAATAATTTCTTAGAAATAGTTTATAATATATTAATGACCTGAGTTCGAAGCCAGTCGACTGAGTCTTTTTTGAGTATAATCTTATAAATTCTAGTAAATATTACTAGTTTCGTTGTTTCAAGTTCATACTGACTAACCAGACTAACTTCGCTAAATCACACTACGCAACGAGCCAAAGTTGATAGAATGTGCAGCACCGATATTAAGGAATGTTTGCTTCCTATGTGTTTATCAGCTGCTTTTCAACATCAGTGCTGTTAGTTTTCAATATTCCTCTGAAGTGAGCGAGGTACCCTTTTATTTCATCAACATCGAAATGAAGAGGGTGGCGTCAGGAAGTATGTCCGACTCACGAAAGAAAATTCTGACGTGTGCACTGAGGAGTGAACTCAGGAGAAGCGGAAGGCGAGAGTGCTAGTACTTACATCACCTGCAAACCAACTTGCATCCATATTAAGACTATAACGATATGTGTTCATTATGGGTGTACCACTATAATCTGTTCTCTGAGTGTAGTAGTAAAATTTACTATTTTTCCTATTTTCATTAGTGAATTTCTCTCTACAATCTCTTGTCTCCAAAAATAGTAAAAAATACTACGAATTCAATTGTTGCTACTAAATAGTAAAGCTTATTAGCAAATAGTGAATTTTACTAAATAGTAATAATTAATGTTCTTATTAACTTGTAAGATTTACTAAAACAAAGGTAGTTTTACTTATGTAGCGGAATTCAATGCTAAGTAGCCATTTATTCAAAAGTTTTTAAATTTACTATAAAAAAAGGCGATGTTTTCACAACTTGAAGTAGTAAATTTCACTACAAAACATCTTTATTAGATTTCGCTCGAAATTAAAAAAATAGTTATTGCAATATAAGGTAGTTGGTTGGTGTATGTGTAGCAGATATCACTTAATATCACAGATTTCGCTTTTTTTATTGCAATATTAGTAAGGCTTTTTCAAAACAGACAAATTATAGCACATTTTGTTATTTCAAATTATTTTAGTAAAATTCGCTACAAATAGTAAAATAATTTCCGTTTACTATACAAATGACCTGAGTTTAAATTCTGTCGAATAAATTGTAGGTAGCGGATCTTACTAACTTTTGTGGATATTGCTATTATCGATGATTCAAATCCAGTCGTATGCAAAATAAACTTTTAATAGTAAGAAATACTAAAATGGAAAATATGGGAAAGGCCAAAGTTAAAATTACAATCTCTACAAATATTTAGTTTTTTTGGTACTGTTAATATGATATAGATCGTGTGAATTGCAAAATGTGGATACATAAGAGAGATGCGAGCTCGAAGCCTATGGAAGAAGCACTAGTCATAAATTATGTAGTATAAAAATAAAGAAGGAGGACACAAATTGTTAATATTTTATTCTTATTAACGAATTTTCTCTCTAGAAAAATGAAATAAATCTCAAAGTTAAATTTATTTTTTCATGGTAACGCTATTTTAGTTTTAATTCTAATTTGGGATCTAGCAAAATAGAGTTTATTGTTGCGATTTTCAAATAGGCTTTTAAAAATTTGCTGTTTAGAATGAAAATTACTAAAAATACGGGATGCAATATTTTGAAGTAAATGGATCTATAAACAGTAAAAAAAAACGTATTTTTGGGTGACAGTGCTCTTTCTTATACAAAAATATAAAATTAATTTTTCCGCGCTTTTATCTTTTGTTTTATTTAGTTGCTGAGCTTTTATTTAAAAGAAATAAAGAATAATATATGTTACCTCAACATTCGGAAACAATTAATTCCAAAGCCGCCATGACAAATTTTCTAATTTGAAGGAGTGTATTATAAAACAAGAATGATTACGAATTTTACGAATCAAAAGTATTACTTTCCTTCAATTATGTTATTGGACACACTTTTCAACTACTTCATATACAATATTCTGAGGCTTGTTTCTGTTTGATCATCTATGGAATCCTCAGAATTGACCCGATTTACTCTAATGTTTTGGGTTCGAACTCTTTGAACCCCGGAATCGAAGATCATCTACTTTTCATAACGATAGATAATTGAAAAGTTAGGTTACGTATTTGATTATTGTGTTAACATATAGAGCAGTTTCGGATTGTCTAGGTTTTAGTAGCTTTCATTTCACTCATGTCTTCCTGAGTTCAATGCTTCACGCTTTTTTTGTTTGTTTTATTTGGATGGTTCCTATTGTAATTTATAACTACAGAAAGGTATAATTCCTCTGAAACATCATAAATTCGCAACTTATAATATAAAGACTACAATTTCATAACATGAGCTGCGAATTATATGTATATGTATATGAATGTAAATGTTCTTACTTCGATGCTTTATTTTTGGTCATAGATTTTTCTTGTCTAAAACCAAAACATTATGTCAAATTTAAAAACCTGAAACCCAGAACCAAAATTACAATAGAATTTCCTTCCCACAGTCCAGAAACCAAACCTTCAAACAAATTAAGTGGCGTATAAGAAGAATTATAAAGAATATTTTATGCCCTTTTTGGCCGGGGAGTAAGATGTGATGTGATGAGAAATTGGTGTTGTTTTGCAGACATCCTATCCCCGCCATCCAAGCCAGATGAAACGAAAACGAAATGACCGAGAACTATAAAATTTGTGTGTTACAACTTTTTAATGATTCGGATCTCAAAGGGACCACGAATATGAACAGAGGATTATCATTATTCGCTTGTTAAGTTTTATTTGACAGCACATTGGCGCCATATGGAAGCTTTAACACCCCCAAATCCCGCTTCTGAAGAATGCGCTATATAATATTTGAATTAGTTGTGTTTGTGTGGTCGTTGGACCTTTCAATATTTTATAATAACGTTTTTTGACCGGAAACAAACCACTAATAACCATTAATATGTCAATAACATGCAAACCACCTATTTCCAGATTCAAATTCGGTCTCTTGTTTTTGATATAATCAACCGACCAACATTCGTTCAAGACATTAAGAAAATTTTATAATGAGTTCATCATCATAGCGTGATAGTTCCATATTTAAATTTACATCTCTTCTTCAGATCTTTCTATGGAAATGAAATATGGTGAAACTGTGATATTCATTGTTATGACAGGTGAAGCGGCTTTAAGGCTTCTTCATCAGAGAATTGGGTAACAATAAAACCACAGGTAGTTTTGTTTTCTTCACTTCACGTTCTTTGTTTTTCATTTGAGTTTGGCTTTAACGCAGGCATCTCATCTGTGGATGAGAGAATTTGGACCAAAAGTGATCTGCATTTTGAAACATAGTCATTAATAATTGGAAGGGTGAGCAGTTTCTTTCGTGGATGGTTTTATTATATATCCTGAGACAACAGAAAACACAAGATTCATACTAACTTCCTCGATTTGGCCATATTCACAGTGAGGCCAATCTTACCACATGTCAGTCGTCTAAAATTTGTTCCGGCTGATGGTCTTGGTTTGGCTGATGACTTATATTAGCGAAATCGTCGGCTGACAGCTTATATGTCGAGGAAGTTCCCAATTTCAACAGGCTTGAGGGACACAAAACCAAAGCACTCAAGGGGTTGGACATTATTCTAAACTTGTACATGTATTCTTAAGACTAGAACATTCCTGAAACACTCCTTCACATTTTGGAATATGGATTCTTAATACTTAATTCTCGAAAATTTGTTCAAGAATTTCTAAAGTGTTCAAAATCTCGGAAGCACTTAAGTCTTCGCTCATCATAATGAACCGCTTCATAAAACAATTCAAAGTATTCACTCGAATGTAAATTTATAAGTAGGATATTTTTACCCACCTCTATTTAAACTTGAAGTCTCGACGATATCGTTTCTGATGAAAACCGTTTATACCAAAGATTTGTTACCAAAAAGCGACCGGGCGAAGAGAAAGGGCTATCATTAAACAGGTCTTGGCTTTACTTTGCTTGTATTTAAAAACTAAACCAGGATTATTCTTCCAAGATCCTTGTATGTACAATGTACAAATTAAAAACCTTATTATTATTCCACAATACGGGCCATAGCGGCCTCTCTGCTCTGTCCAGTTTGGCCTCGCAAGTGAAGGTCCATTACATGTTTTCTAGTAATAATAACCATTAATTGTAACTCGGAGTAA
Source organism: Megaselia abdita (assembly GCA_001015175.1). Classification (NCBI taxonomy): domain Eukaryota; kingdom Metazoa; phylum Arthropoda; class Insecta; order Diptera; family Phoridae; genus Megaselia; species Megaselia abdita. The sequence continues at coordinate 8,754 of JXPG01037050.1, read as the reverse complement.
ATTAGTCATTGTCATAATATCTTGATCGTCAAATGTATATTGGTTTTTATTTTATTTTAAATGTTTGTTCCCTTCTGATTGCTGTTTTTTTTTTAAGTATTATATTTGCTATTTTTCAAAGTTTCACAAATATACACTCACTTAAACAAAAAAACCCTCACCCAATCCCATATTCATTCTACTACACACTCATTGAAATATAATCATCCTCAAATAAATATTCACATTCACTCAAACATACAAATAAATACACTCACATACATAATTACTCACTTAAACAAATACTTACTCAAAAACACAGCCATTCAGATAAGTACATAAATACACACTTCAAATACTCACTTACTAAAACAAATATTCACACTCCCTTAAAGACACACTTAAACAAATACTAACCTATAAAGCACAATCTTTCAAGGAAATGCTTACTCATTCATTGAACACTTTGAATTCATTCCATTCAGTTATTTCAGTACAAAAGTTCAAAGCATTTCTGCATCTGAATTGTTGTTACAAAAACTGAATTATAATTCAGAAACTCTCCATTTTCTAACAACAAAATAACTACTCATTCAAAAACACACTCATACAAACAAACTCAAATACACACTTATTCAAACAAATATTCACACTCAGTCAGACATATACCCTCAATCTTAAACATTTAGTCACTCAAACAAATGCGCACTTACTCATTCATCATTTATTACACACTTACTCAAACAAATATTAATTCGCTCAAACTTATAAACACTTATTCAAACAAATATTCACAGTCAAATATATCCTCAAACAAATACACACTTAATCAAACAAATATTCCTTCGCTCAAACACACACTCAAACTAATACATTCAAACACTATTCAAACAAGTATTCACACTCAAACAAATACATACTTACTCAAACCAACATTCACTTTAGCAAACCCTTACTCAAATGCACATTCATTAAAACTAATAAGAAATGACGCTCGGGATGGACAAGAAAATTATCTAATTTGATAGTATTTAAATTATAAATTTAGAAATGTAATTAGAAATTAAATTTAAAATAGTAAAACATTTTTTTTCTAAAGATTCAATGTTGAAAATTTTAATCAGAAAACCTTTTAAACCAAATATTTGTAATAATAATTCTTTTAATTTAATTTTAATTGCTTTTAATGTTTAATTAAGTTTATTAAAATGATGACCTAAAAACTAATTATAACAACGAACCAGAGGTGGCTTTGCAGTGATATTAAGGAATGTTTGTTTCCTATGTATTTAGTAGTTGCTTTTTACATCGATGCTTTAGTTTTCACTCGTCCTCTAAATAGAGTCAATAACGATTTGTCTTTACTATCTTAACATTGAAAGCTAAATCGTTTGTTCATCAAAAAAAGACTAATAACATTTGAGCTCTTGAACTTCAGAGTGGGGGGAGATTTTGGCAGATATGTATGTATTTTCGTTTAGTAGAAATGCCTACATAAGTAAGTGAAATACTTACATTTGTAGGGAAATATGACAAATTCTTACAACACCTATGAAAGTATGAAAAATACTCACTTCGTGATAAGAGAAATACGAACATATGGGGGAGAAACCTCTACATTTCAAATACTGTAAGTATTCAATTCTTAATTGCTATTTTTACCCACGAAAGTAGGAAATATACCTACAATTCGTGATAAGTAAAATAGTAACATGTGTGGGAAGCTCTTATAATTTACTTGAGGTGGGTAAATTACTTACAAATATGGGAAAAACACTTACGAATTGTTTTTACCCATCTAATTAGGAAAAATACTTACTATTCGCGATAAGAGAAATATGAACATATGTGTCAGAAACCCCTACACTTCAAATACTGTAAGTAAAATTGCTACAAATGTGAAAAAAATTCTTACTTATTATTTTTACCCACGAAAGTATGAAAAACACTTACGATTCGTGATTTTGTCATTATCATAATATCTTGATCAAATACTGTAAGTAAAATTGTTACAAATGTGGGAACAATTCTTAATTGCTATTTTTACCCACGCAAGTATGAAATACACCTACAATTCGTGATAAGTAAAATAGTAACATGTGTGGGAAGCTCTTATAATTTACTTGAGGTGGGTAAATTACTTACAAATATGGGAAAAACACTTACGAATTGTTTTTACCCATCTAATTAGGAAAAATACTTACTATTCGCGATAAGAGAAATATGAACATATGTGTCAGAAACCCCTACACTTCAAATACTGTAAGTAAAATTGCTACAAATGTGAAAAAAATTCTTACTTATTATTTTTACCCACGAAAGTATGAAAAACACTTACGATTCGTGATTTTGTCATTATCATAATATCTTGATCAAATACTGTAAGTAAAATTGTTACAAATGTGGGAACAATTCTTAATTGCTATTTTTACCCACGCAAGTATGAAATACACCTACAATTCGTGATAAGTAAAATAGTAACATGTGTGGGAAGCTCTTATAATTTACTTGAGGTGGGTAAATTACTTACAAATATGGGAAAAACACTTACGAATTGTTTTTACCCATCTAATTAGGAAAAATACTTACTATTCGCGATAAGAGAAATATGAACATATGTGTCAGAAACCCCTACACTTCAAATACTGTAAGTAAAATTGCTACAAATGTGAAAAAAATTCTTACTTATTATTTTTACCCACGAAAGTATGAAAAACACTTACGATTCGTGATTTTGTCATTATCATAATATCTTGATCAAATACTGTAAGTAAAATTGTTACAAATGTGGGAACAATTCTTAATTGCTATTTTTACCCACGCAAGTATGAAATACACCTACAATTCGTGATAAGTAAAATAGTAACATGTGTGGGAAGCTCTTATAATTTACTTGAGGTGGGTAAATTACTTACAAATATGGGAAAAACACTTACGAATAGTTGTTATTAATTGATTGATGGTTTAGTGGACTGAATGTTGTTTTAAATTATTAATGGATACATTTGTTGATGACATACGATTTGATCAGATTCGTGGTTTTGTTTATCAAAAGTAAAAATTGACCAGAGATGATGAAATATCTCTATATAATCAAAATATAATTCAAGATGCGTACTTAAAAAATCTCCCAAACCAAGAAATCAATTAGTAAAAATATACATTTCGCCATAGAAGACCTTCAAAGTCAAAGGAATTCCTCCCTCTTTGGCTCGACTGAGCCACAAATCGCCTCTTCTATGATGATATTCTTACACAGGAAAGTAGTAAAACACCTCCGCTTCCTAATAAGTGAAATACTCACATATGTAGGAAAAATTACTACACTTAAAATGATGTAAGTAAAATTCTTATATATGTGGAAGAAACTATTATACTTAAATTATAGTGAGTAAATTATTAACAAATGTGGGAACAATACCTAAGTGTTATGTTTACCACCGACAGTAGGTAAAAAACTTACTATTCGTGATAAAAGAAATGCCAACATATGTGAAAGAAAATATTACATTTTAATTTATTTCTGGAAATTACTTACAAACATCTGGAAAATACCTACCTCAATTTAATTATGTAGGTGTTTTTCCTACAGGTGTCAGAGTTATACCTTTATGAATTTAATATTTTTATAGGAGTTTCTACTATACACATAAGATATAAATTTATACTCCTCGAAATTAGAAAATAAATAACTATTTATATCCACTGAAGTAGGAATTTAACTTATGTCATTTTTTTCCTGATCACCAAAAAAAATGAATGCTTCTTCTTTCTTGAAAGCTTCTATAGAGAAATGTCACATGGAGTAAGAGAAAAAAGATAGACGATTCTTATTGGTTTATTCAAGTTTCTTAATTTTGATTTGTTAAAAAGAAAGCTTTTAATGGGTAAGAGTCCCACAGTATTTAGCGTGCGACACAATGTATGTTAAGTCTCTGGTGCAGCTCTACCTTCAAGGAAAAAAACAAAATGTTCTTGTTATCTTTTTAAATTATTTTGTAAATATTTCAATATTTCAAATATATACATTAAGTATTTTGTTTACTAACGAAAAAATACTAAACAATATGAAATTTACCTAAAAACTAAAACTACTTAAAGGGATCTTCNTTTTCAAAAATGTTCATGAAAAGTATCTGATGTTTGGTTTTCCACATTCAATAGCTACGTTAGAATGTTTCTAATTTTTCTCAAACCATCCAGTGAACATTTTCCAGATAGTATTTAAAGGGTCATTTTCCACAAAAAAAAATAAAAACAATATTTTTTTTATCTAAAAGTTTTTAGATATTCCTTCTGATTCAATAAAACCAAACAATAGATACTTTTTCGAAAATATGAAGAAATGTCCATGAAAAATGTTAATTTAAATCTCAACATTTTTCGTTCTGAGAGAAAAATATTTACTATTTTTCATCAACTTTTCAAAAATATTTATGAAAAGTATCTGAAGTTATGTTTGGCTTCTTAAGAATGTTTCTACATAAAAAAACATTCCATTTTC
>JXPG01036993.1:3269-13948 GCA_001015175.1 Megaselia abdita | reverse complement strand
GGGAAAATTGTCCTTTAGATGGTATCTGGCAGTTTTGTTCTAGTCAGATACACGATCTGAGGGTCGTGCTCGGATGGTTTGGGAAAATAGAATGTTTTTTTATGTAGAAACATTCTTCGGTAGCTATCGAGTCAAGAAAACCAAACATCAGATACTTTTCATGAACATTTTTGAAAAGTATTGATGAAAAATAGTCAATATTTTTTCTTCCGAACGAAAAATTTTGTAAAGGAAACAAGTGCAAATTTCACATTTTTTCTTTCTTCTGAAATATAAATACAATTTGAAATTTAAAATAATAGTTTAGTTTTTGAAACCATATTCCTTCCAAAAAATAGTATATCTATATAAAACATAGTAAGAAGATAGTAATTTATTTTGAATGTAGTTGTAGAATGTAAGAAGAATGAAAAGGAAGAGGGTTATACACAATTATCTTGTCCGTTTTCTGTCATTTTCCAGCCAATGGAATGACTTTTATATCCTGAGACTGCCAATGTTGAAACAAGGGAGTCTAGTGACTATCATTTGAATATCCCTTGACATCTCTTATTTATTTTGGTAGGCAACGTCTCATAAGCAAAAATTATTTTCAAAAAAATCACTTAATTCCTTGAAAGCTAAGAAATTGCATATGATAAAAAATCAAAAAATATTCTCCAAAAACCTTTTCATCAAAATTTCATTCAAATTTTGATGAAACATATAAATCCATCAATCATTCTCAAACAAAAACCTTAGAAAAAAGTAAAGTTAATCGTAAAATATTCACATAATAATCTTTTATGAATCGACAAGACATGCAAAAGACAGATTAATATAAGGTCGACATGAGCAGAACATGCGACAAAATAAATGTTATCTGAATGAAGAGTCTAAGCCATAAATGTTAAAATAATGCCCGAAAGCCTCGGAACGATAACCAAATTTTAATTATATTTTTAACGTTGGTTCTTCGGTCTATTGGACGGGGAAAATATACATAACGGACACAATAAAATGTTGGTTGACCAAACCAACATCAGCATCACTATCATCGTTGTAGCACTGTACTCTACTCGACCATACTTAATTATCATTATGATGATCATGATTATTGCGGAGCGGATGTAGGTACTTCCTGGCAATTTCGCATTCATGGTCGGCCATTTGACCAGCCAATCCATTCCAATTGAACAAATGAGATACATCTATTTGGCAATTATTCGCAATTGTTGTTCTTGTTTGCTCGATTGTTTTTTTGTCCTCTTTTTTTGTTAAAATTATAATTATGTTTTTAATATATTTTGAAACCGCCACGTTTTTATCTGTTAATTATTTTGGTTGTTGTAAAAACAAAGTATCTACCGAATTGCGACTATAATTATTGTCATGTAACAAGTATTTAGCCTGAAACAAAAAACCTTGTTCATTTATGAATTATGAAAGTGGGAATTTCAATTGACAGTCGGCTTATGTTTTTTAAAAGGTATTTTTTTTTGTTCCACAAAATATATAATGAAAAAAAGCTAAAAAAAAAAGAGAAATGAGCATTTCACATGCAATGATTGGTAATTAGAGCAAAGCTGTTAGTCTTGCGGATTTATGACAAGAGGAATATTTACTAGATGCGTCACTTCAAAGGCCTATTTTTTCGTTGGAATGTAAACCAGGTTGAAAAATGGTTTTCAATTTACTTCGTGGCACTTCAGTTTCTAGGAAGGTGAAAAAATGGAATGAGGTTCTCAGAAGATGTTAAACTATAGAAAATACTTTGACTTGGAATGGAATAAGATTGTTAGTTGTTTTTAGACAGTAATTCTGTAAAATAAAAAAATACATTTTTAGCATTTTTCTAGTATTTTTATAGTGTTTTCGATTTTAATCTTACATAAAACTTACAAGGTAAATTTTACTATAATATTTAAAAAGGTTTTAGTTGTTCAAATTTACAATATAACTAAGATTAGAATAAATCAAATAAATGTCCTAATTAAAATACTAAGAAATTTAAATATAAATATGAAAGAAAAACTAATTAAAAAATTTTGTGATTTGAATTTTGAACGCAGTGAAACCTCCAATTATATAACAAAAATCGTAATATTTTTTAGTAAATCTTTCACTTAATTTTCATTCTTCGACCCAAGCCTTAGGAAATACTTTTGATTATATTTTTTGCAGCTTTTTCTTTTTGGAATTTTTAAAACTATCGTCGTTTTTTTTTTGTATTCATTCTTTTCTTTTTGACTATTTTTGTGTTAATTATTTGGTTTAATATAATTTTACATTTATTTTTTTCTTTTTGTTGTAAAATATATTTTTTTTTGGTTATTATTTTAATTATTTTTTGTAACTTAATCTGCAAAGGCTTTGTTGTAATTACTTTTTTATATTTTTTTTTTTATTGAAATGTGGGATATTTTGTGTTTTTTCTGAAACCGATTGCTTTTTTCTTATTATTTCTTATTAAATATAATTTTTGATTTTTATATTCTTATAATTATTGATTATATTAATTCTTTAATGAATCTAAAGGATTAGTTCTATATGTATTATTAGTTCTATATGTCTTATTATCTATATGATAATATAACATTATTCCCTTTCAATAAAAATTAAAGAAGATTCTTGATTTTTTTCAAAATTCTCGATATAAATATATTGCATAAATGTTTCATATATTGTATAAGACCAAGCAATTTGTCGAATTAAAAATTAATTTCAAATTTAGAAATATATAGATTTTTAAGAGGAATGTGGAGACTTGATTGTAGTCGAACCCTTATCAGTTCCGTGTCAATACAAACACGATTTGAGATCGTATATCCAATATCAAGAAAAGCACTCAAAAATAAAGAATAAAAATCCATCACATAAGACTAAAAAAAAGTTTTGTAATATATTTATAATTAATAATAATAAACACAAACAAATTAATATCGCAATCTATATAATTAAGAATGAGTCTCTTTTCGCAAAATCGAAGTAAGTAAATCAGCACTTTGAAATAATAAGGAATGTTCCAGAATATATTAATTATTCCATGAATGGCTCCGATATCTGGATTAGAAAATCTTCTTCTGGATTAGGAAACAGAAAAATCAATAATTTAAAAAAATATATATATATTTTACAAACAAAAGAAATGTGAAAAATCAACCTGCTTCATCATTTTAATATTATAATATCGAACAAAATGAGACTTAATGAGCTCAAAGAACAATTGTAAATTTAAAAAATACATAATAATAAAAACAAAATAAAATATTAAAAAAATAGTCTTAAGAAATTCAGAAAATATGACATACAAAAAATATCGTAAAAAAATTCAATGATTATTTGACAAAAAGTTCAAAGAAAATATATGTGAAAAATTAATCAGCTTCTGCTAAATAATATCAACAATTAAAAAAATAAATATAAAATATTATCTTACAATAAAATTAAATGAATCATAAAAGAAAAATAATACAATTAAATAAAGTGTAGCTAAAAAATAACATAAAAAACTAATAATAATATTTAACAAAATAATATATCTAAAATAAAACAATAAAAAGCAAACTATTTGAGATATTTTAAAAATTTACAATAAGCACAAAGAAATAAATCATCTTCAGCAAAATAATAAATATTATCAACAATTAAAAAATAACACAAATATAAAATATTAACTTACAATAAATCAAAAAATACAAAAAAAGAAGTGCGAAATAACCAGTCAAAATAAATCATAAAAGAATAATAAAAATACAATTAAAATTGATCTAAACATTACAGAAAGTGTAACTAAAAATAACAGAAAAAAAGAAATAATATAAAAAAATTATAAAAACAACGAAACAAAAAAATTAAAATAGTTTAAAAAATACAACAAGCTAAGGAATTCCATAAACAACTTAAAAAGCTTTAACTCAACAAAATATTTGTAGAATTTAAAGCATTACCAAAATAAAAATTGTAGAAAATAATTAATAAAATATACAGATAGTGTTAAGAATTTTTGAAAGCGAATAATAAATATTATTATTTTAAAAACAGGGGAAACAAAGTATCCTCAAAATAAGTTATAAACAAATTATGAATAATTTTTTTTATAAAAAAATAAAAATAGAATTTATTAAAAACATTACAAGATATTAAAATAACAAATACTTAATTAATTCTCGAACGACTTAAAAATATATATTTTATATATAAATATTTATAAGATATTCTAGTTTTTAGACAAAAAATTCTGAAAAAATAGACCGAAATTGCGATTAAAAACATTATGTGTTATAATTGTGAAAGCTATTGTAAATTTTCCATTTCGAATTTATAAATTTTCCTTAAATTTATAATGTTTTAGGATGATGGGCTAAAATTAAATAAAATAATGAAAAGTTCACAATAAAATAATTTAAATTTTCATTAACAATAACCAAAATCTTTAGCACTTTTTAAAGACAATTGAAAAAAAAAACACGGTATCTAATTTCCTTAGTAAAGAAGATAAAAGTTAAATACATGTTGAATTAAACTCCATGAAAAAAAATGCGTTAAGTATAAAATCTCAATGGTCAAAACAAACCACTTCAAGAGCAGAAATATGAACCAAAAACCGAAGGCAATCAATCCTCCCACAATTTAAACTTGAACAAAAACCTACGACGATTCTTTTCACAAAAAAAAAAAGAAATATGAAGTGAAAAAAAAGTGAAGGTCGACATCATTTATTCCATAAGAAAAGTACTTTCCAACGGCAAAACAAAAAACGAAAATTCTACTGAAAATGGAAAATATTGGCTTACTCCAGTTTCACAGGAAAGAAAAGAAATAAGACTACAGAAACTGACAAGCAACAGTTTACATTTACGTTTACCTAACATAAGAAGATTGGTTATGGTAAAAAAAAGAAAGTAATCGATCAAATCTCACTGAAGGAAGAGTTTGTTGTTCTTTTCTCTGAATTTTCCCTTCATTCTATGAATTTTCCTTCCATTCTCGTTCACCACATAATATATTGGTTTAAAAAATGGTTTCTGTCATAGAACTTTTGAAAAGTGAGTTGTTTCGTCGTTGCACAACTCTCGATTTAATTAAGGAAGGAATTGCTTCGTTTGTGAAATTTACATAGAAACAGGCGATTATTTCTACGATGAAAGAAAACTTTTATCTCATTTTTTTTATATTTAATTTGTTACACTTTCCATTGAATTTTGTTGAAAGAGTTTTAATTTCATTCATTTCCTTTCATGGTTTGCGCTCTAGATTCTGATTTTCCGTCCGTGTCTTTAGTTTTCTGAATGAGAATAATGTATGGCAAGGGTTTTGAATAGCTTTATAATTCGGTTATTTGGGTTACAAGTAAATATAATCTCTTTTAATCACAATTGTATATAATTTATATTAACCTTATTTTGTTTTTCTTACTTTTTTGTTAAAATTTCTTAAGAGGTAAAACAGTGGATTTTGGTCTAAAAATTGTGGCATATTAATTTTTCTTTCGTCTTTTACAAAAAAAAAGAAGAAATATTGCTGTAAAAAATAGAGGTTTTTTGAGAGAAATTAATTAAACATACAATTTTTTTTTTCAGATTCAACTGTTCTGGAATTTTTGAACTGAGAAGAGGTATTTTGAAAGCTAAATTACATTTGATATAAAAATCTAATTGATTTTTTTAGAATGTATAAAGAAGTTCGAAATAACAAATTGAACTATTTTCTGAAATTAGGTTTAAAAACAAATTTAAAATAAATATAAATTGATTTAGAATGAATAGAAATGTAGGGTGTTCTTAATTTGATCAAAAGAATTTATATAAAAAAAATTAATAAAGATTATTTAAAACAGGGAAAAGTTGAAAATCTTCCTTTCGAAAGAATATTTTTATTATTGGTCAATTGAAGGAAAATGATATAGATATATAGATTTATTTACAATATAAATCTTTCGACTGATTTAGTGATGTCGGACCATTAGTCAAAAGAAAGACGTTCGATGTCCACTGTTCTCATTTTCTTTTTTAGCTTTCTTTAGTTCCATTTTTGTAACTATAATTTTTGTCTTATTATATTTTTGAAACGTTTTTTACAAATTTATTCGTTCTTTTTATTTGTCTTAATTTTAGGAACTTAACTAAAATGTTTCAGAGCTTTTTCTTATTGATTGTAATTTTAGTTTAATTTCTTTTAATTCTATAATGTTTCTTGTTTTAGTAAAGGAGTTTCGAATATAATTTGGTATATTACTCCTTATAATTTACTTTTATTTATTATATTATTATTTTATTTTTATCATGAAGCTGACAATTTTTTTAAATTTTTGATATCAAAACTTTGTTATCTTGAATCATGTTAAATCGTGTGATACTTAATTTTGAAGGTACCAATAAGACCTGCAAAGCCACATGAATATTTTGGAAATACAAGGCCGTAGGAAAGGGTCAACTAATGAAAAACTTTATGAATCCTAATATGATTTTCATGTTTTTTAAGGGATCTTTTTTTACTTAATAATCTCTTCAATTCCTTTGAATTACTCTGATATCTCAATTTAGTCTGATGTTCCTTATAGGTATTAATGGTAATAATGAGAGAATATATATAAGATAACTTAACCCTCATTAAAATTGAACTTAAAGTTCCATCATCAATTTTTGTCAAACTCAGATAATCTCTGCTGAAAACATACATATTTTATTTGTACAGTACATATTTTGTTTGTTCTTCACACATTTTATTGATAAAAACAGATTTTTTTCTCAGTGAAGTTTTCAATATCACAATAATTTCTCTTAAATATTTCAAAATATTTCCAAAACAAAAAATTATCCCTCAATTCCTTTACAGAGTATTTGATTCACGCTCGTGCAACATTCGTTATTGCTTTTTAATGGTGCATCTCTGAATATTTTTCGATAAACGAGAGATTTGATTTTTAATCCCTCAAAGATTTTTTGTTCGGGTACTTTTTCAATGCAAATCGCACAATGTATTTTAGTGTTATTTGGTTTTGTGGAAACTTTTGTTTAATTTCTTTTGTTTTTAGGTTTTTTTTAAATACCCTTATGTACTCGCTTTGTCCGTCCGTCTGTCGGTCTGCCGTAAACCTTTTGCAACCAAGATTTGAAGGGGTAAGCTTTGTCCGATATTGACATGTGATACCTCATTTTAAAGGTCTATCTGACTTTTACAAACTGTCATTAACAGCATTTTGATTGGTCGACTCCAGATGGCGCTAGCGCTTACATTTTGGAAGCTTCCATTTTAAGTTTTTTTTAATTTTAGTTGAGAAAATCTTTTCTGATTTTTAAGTTTAATACCCCTTTTTAAAGGTACTGATAGGACCGTCCAACCCCCATCATTACTTTTTGGAATTTCTGAATGCAGTGGCGTAGGGAGGCGAAATACTAGGGAGGCCTATACAAAAATTACATTTTAGTGTATAACTTCGTTATCTAGAAACACGCTGGGTCGTGTGATGCAATATTTTGAAGGTACCAATAATTGCTGCAAACCCCCATCCAAATTTTGGAAATACAGGAAAAGGGCAACTAAAGAAAAATGTATTTTTTTCAAGTTATGATTCCTAATATGAGTATTATGGTTCCCAATATATTATTCGAAGTGATGATGATTCAGAGCTGGGCCATTTTATAATTAATTAAAACCCCTAGTGCTACTACAGAACGTAGTTCTACTGCATCGCTTCATTATAATATTTATTGTTTTGCTGAAAATTTTTTGAATAATATTTTATCTTATTATTTACTATTTTTATTTATAATATTATATATTTTATTTAAATTTCTTTTTTGATTTTTCTAATGCTTGTATAGTATTTATTGTTTTGCTGAAGCTCATGAGTTTATATAGAATAGAATATAGAATTAGTTTTTGGAGTATTAAAACCTTTCAAATTTCTCCATCCTATTACAGCAATTTTGTATGTAAAACAACATTTTGACCTGGGAGACCCTTTTGAAATTTTCAGAGCTCATATTCCCACTCAGACTACCCGACTATTCTCAGTATTTACTGTGGAACTATGGCCATATTAATTAAACCCTTGTTCCTACCTAGATAATCTACAACAGACTATTAAAATATATAACAAATGTTGGTATTTCATCAAAACCGTAACGTGAGAATTCACGAAACATAAAAATGGAATGTCTTTGTGAAAAATAATTTATAATATTAAAAAAATAAAGTAAGCCTTAACATAACATTACGTAAAGTAGTCTATCTTCTTTCACATTTAAAGAAAAAAAACCTTCAAAAATCCCAATATTATTTAAAAAGTGCATTGTCTTTCGTTTATTCACCAAAAACATGACGTTACATAAATTAGCATATCTTCGTTTTCTTCTAAGTTTGCCCATAATTGTAATAATCGTACTAAAAACAATATTTCAATAATTAAAGCGTTAGATTTCTTCCAAGAACCCTACGTCAAAGCAAGTTCACTTTAAAGTCATTCATGAACAAAAAATATGAGAATCATTTATTAAATCCACTTTTCACAAAATCACAGAAAATCATATTACGTCAAAACCATGGATACTTAATAATTTCAACCCTATGGTCCACCTGGGAATCCATATCCATTAACATAAAGAAAAGATATCCATCTAAAAAAAAAAAAAGAGAAAAAAAAGGAAGAAAATTGATTAGAAAACGAAATCTGAGCAGATATCCTTCGTTCATTCCTTCCATAAATTTTAATAGGACGAAGCCTCCTATTACAATCTTTATACATAATATTTGTCCTTCTAATGTTCCATCTTCTTGTTTGTCGGTTGTACCGTATCTAGGAAATAAGAGAAGAGAATAAGGATCTAAAACCGAAATTCATAAACATTTTGCCATAAAAATTTTATGTGCTTTTATATATATCTCCTCTATCTTAAAAGGAAAATTTATTAGAATATTTTGCTGAAAGAATTCATTCATATTCATTGTCCTGGGCGTTTTGGGAACATCCATCCTTCTGACTTGCCTTTCTCCTCACTTCATTTCATGGTTCACTTTATATTATGTAGAAGATACATAGAAAATGTGTGAAAATTATATAATTTATTCTTTATTAAACACCTGGGGTAGATATAGGCATATATATATTCAGTTTACTATACATACACCGTGCAAGCAGTCCGAAGACGCAACAGGAGGTTTCCCTTTTCAATTTCAAGTAGCTTTATTGAAATTTAATGGCGAAGTTTTTCAATTTATTTGAACAAAAATATGGTCTTCATTCTAGTCATTTTGTGGTTCGGGAATTGATTATGACCTTTTATATTTTTGAGGTGATATGGGTTTTTTTTCGTGGAATTTGGGGTGTTAAATGGACATATGTGGAGGACTATTGAATTGGTAATTGGGGCTATGAATATTTTATGTGGACTTTTGTTTGATTTTTTTTGTTATTGGTGAATATTTTTATTATTTTGTAAATCAAGACAATACCTGACAAATAGCAGACATTGATTTTTGTTTATTTTTTTTTCCTTATTTTGTAAAATGTATAACAAATACGTTTTAATAGCTGAAATTCACGACTAAAAGATTTGGATTGATGAAATGTTTGTTTAAAATGTTCTTAAGGACGTAAATTTATACTTCATTTTACGAGATTCCTCGACTCGTCCCAACGTTACAACGATACCCTTACTGGCATTGTTCGTGTTCATACTCAAACAAACTTTCACAATAATAACCTTGTATTGAAAATGTTATTTTATTTCATATTTTATATCACAGAAACGATACAAATATTATGAAATATATATTTGTCAGTATCGCTTGGCCTTATAGAATTTTGTCTTAGCTATAAATACCTCCAGAAATAAAAAAAAAATATAACAAGTTATTTTGTTCCTATTTTTTTATACTCCACATATAAAACAATCCTTCTTCACTTGAGTCTTATTTTTTAACCTTATAATAATTCTTCCAATTTTAATGTAAAATTGTTTTTTTTTGTATCGACTTTAAAGTTAGTTAGTTCTTTTTTTTAGATTTCAGCTTTTATAGATTAAGTTATAGCTATCGACATGAATTTTGAGCGGCAGTCTAGGACCTACATAATCCATTGATAAAATTTTCGAGTTCTTTAAGTAATTATCTATAGTTGGAATCCAAACAAATATTACAATAACAGAAATGTTTAAATATCTTTTTTCAACAAGTGCAAAATAAAATTTTGAAAAAGAAATGTAAAAATAATCGCAATGGCTCTAATGAAAATAATTTTTAGAAAGAAGAACGTGGGACACATGGTATTTAATAGTTATCAATAAAATGGACTTGCTTCTTCAATAAATGGACTTGAAACCTTATCTGCTAGAAATTGGGGCAAACATAGTGAAAAGAAATGTTCGTCTTCTCAAGAATCCTGGCTTATACGAGCGGAAAAGGAACGGTACACTTAAATTCCGGAAAACTTTTTCAAAACTACGAAAATGAAAAAGAAAAACTGCCAGATAAAATCTTAAGGGGAATTTTCCCCAAAATAAAAAATATATATTTTTTAATCGAATTGTTTTCAGATACTTCTTCTGATTCAATAAACCAAACAATAAATACTTTTTCGAAAATATTATGAAAAGTCGATGAAAAATGTTAATTTCAATCTCAACATTTTTCGTTCTGAGAAAATTCAATATTTTGATAATTTTCAAAAATGTTCATGAAAAGTATCTGATGTTTGG
>JXPG01036987.1:8136-27295 GCA_001015175.1 Megaselia abdita | reverse complement strand
AATGAAGATTTCCATAAATTAGGAAAAGAGTCTTATCGATCGTCCTTTGAATGGCAATGAATACAGCGATCAGTTGACCAATATGAAGTAGATAAGGAGAGATGAACTAAGGACTGTCCCAGATAAAATTTACGCACTCATTTTTGTCCATAAGTCGCGAAGTCAAANAACAGGAATAATAAATGAAGATTTCCATAAATTAGGAAAAGAGTCTTATCGATCGTCCTTTGAATGGCAATGAATACAGCGATCAGTTGACCAATATGAAGTAGATAAGGAGAGATGAACTAAGGACTGTCCCAGATAAAATTTACGCACTCATTTTTGTCCATAAGTCGCGAAGTCAAAAGCAAAAATATGTTTTGAAAACGTTAATTTATTGAGATAAAAGATAGATCATTGGAAACAAAATAAAATAAAGATTTATTAATAAAAAAATACATTTATATGCCAATCCTCCCATTAAATTCTTTATGGAATCTTCCTATGTAATCCTCCCTGTCGCCGCAGTTCACTTCATTCTGAATTCTTTTACATTATCTGTGTTTTTTTTGTTTCCTTCAAAATTCTGTTTGAAAGAGCCCAATATCTCCCCACAGGTTGAAGCTCCGGGCAGTTTGGTGAATTACACTCCCTTTTGACGAAATTAAGCGAGTTTTCGCCACATAAAACTCTTGGCATGGAAGCTGAGAAAAGTTCCATAAGACGTAGGTCTCGTCGTCCATTATGCAACATTCAAATTTCGAAAAATATTCCCTCAATAAATTTTGAGCTCGTTTCTTGGCTTCCCTGTTCTTCACTGCTTTTCTATCTGGAACTTTCTGAACCTTAGATGACTTAACGATACTTTTCTTCTTTGCCCGTTTCACGGATGCCTTTTGAGCCACTTTTCTAATAGAGCCCCGCTTTCTTTGTGAAAAGAGCCACCTTTTTTTTTACCATTTTAGGGCTCCAGAATCTACTTTTTCGTGATATTCCCCACAGTTTTCAAATATGTATTGGCCACTTTCTGTTAAGTACACCTAGGATGGATGTAATTGGATAGCTTTTTTTTATTAATTTCCTTTTTAATAATTGATTTGACATACCTTATTTCTCTCTTCAGATTTCGATTAACAAAAGTTAATAATAAAAGTTAGAAAGTTTTGGACAACATTTCAAGGATCCTTATTAAGTTTCAGATTTTTTGGCGACCTTATGTTAGAGTTACGGGACAAAACGCACGCGTAATTTTTTTCTTGGACAGTCCTTAGCTAATGTGATAATATTTTGAAATTCCAATATGTGTGATTCAATAAGACTTCCAGTTCCGTTAAGAGACGTTATCAAACTTGGGAATCGGTTTTAACTTTCCTAAATTAAATTTGAAAATTGAAGCTACATCTGTGGGTGTGAAATTGAAATTCCTTAAGCAGATGTTCAATTAGTCAGTAGACCTTTAAAATAAGATATAGCAAATCCAAAGCTAATAACGTGTATTAATTCAAATTAACGCTGTTAAAAATAAACGGCAAAGATACAGAAAGACGTACTGGCAAAAAAACTAACAAATTATAATGATTGAACCTATTTTTTTTTAAGTTATTTCTTTTTATGTAATTTTGTAATAATAAGTAAATAATAATATTTCTAATTAAACTATTTTGGATAACGCAGGAAGTCGTCGACCATCTATATTGCCGGTCCCAGATATGGTTTCTTCGTCCTCTTTCAGTATTGTTGGTAATGAAGATGATAATGATGAGAGCGAAGATGAGGATGAAGTTGGCGATGATGTTCCTTGGAGGTCAATATCTGAAAAAATGGCGTAAGATTAATTTATAACTCATTATTATTTCTTTTATTAAGCTCCATGTCGATTTTATGTTTGTCATGAGTCCTTCACTTTATTTATTTTCCTTTAGAGTCCTTGAAAATAATTTCCTAAAAGCATGTTAACTTATCCAATAGTTACTAGTCATCTATAATAGTTGAAGATTTTTCTCATTACTTTACTTCAAATTTGATCACAAAACCTGTTTATATATTTAGTTGTTTGGAGGGTAGATTTATTCCGCACTTGCGTTCATATTCATTTCAACGGGTGAATTTATCCGAAGACTCAAGTCAAAACTGTTGCAGTTGTACAAGTGCTATGAAACGAGATCGAACCTTAAGCAGTATCGAAACTTCAAATAATAGTGAACAATCTAGCAGTAGCTTAGCTACAAACACTACTAGTTCTATGAAGAAACGTAAACATCCAGTTTGGCATGCAGATTATTCAAGGTAAGAGATCCGAAAGGCAAATACAAAATTTTATAAAGTGCCAAGGAAGCTGAGCAAAGTAAAAGTAGGTTGATATGAAAAGATGCTTGCCTGTTTTAATTGCAATTGAAATTCAGAATTAAAATTTGCATTTTCATGAAATTTGATATATTGCTAAAAATATTTAATATGAACGAATACTATACTATTTTATAACATTATTACTTAAACAATTATTACAATTTTCGATTAGCAACATAACGACAGATATTTGAAGCTTTCGAATGTGTGAGAAATCGATAATTTGTCTAAATTGGTCTAGTTACAAATAAAAATAAAAGTAGGTTGATTTTGGACATTTTTCTCTTTCTGTCTGATTTACTAAATATTAAATACTTGAAACAACAACATATTTCTCTTAAATTGCCTCTGCCGTTCATAAAAAATGGTCAGGATTTTCTTTGTCAAAATCAGTTGGTCTTTAATTTTACAGAGTATGTTTCGAAGAATTAAAAACGGATCTCGAAGTTCTGATTAAACTGTCGTATTTATTAAGAAAGCCGACTTCGGTTTTTATCCCGAGCTTATTTAAAGACTGAATTTCAAAACAAAGAAAGGCTTGGAAATTTCGAAATTCGGAGTACTCTATTAAGCAAAGTACGGTTGTAGCTCAACCAAAGCTCGTTTATTGGTAAAACTACCGTAAGAAAAGGAGATATATAAGCCGCTCTCATATTAATTAGAGTGAAATCAACTAATTATTATATTTAATTTCCTTGTGGTATAAATTATGGTATGAATTATTATATTAATGTTATCCTTTTGGGAAAACTAGCAAATTAAAGGCTTCTTGCTTATATGTTTTTTTCATTAATGTGTTGTTCCTAATAATTATTACATTTAGTACATGACGAAGCACAGCGTGGAGGTTATGCTTACAAATTGTAACTATATTCGGCTAGTAAGCTTGCGCTAAGCTCTTTTCTGACAATATTTATATTACTTTCAAATATAAAAGCTTCTAATTATATGTTTTTAAAGAAATGGTGCTAGTTCTGCAAATATATTTTGGTATAATTAAAAGAATGGGTTGGAAAATTATATGTTATGTGAGTAAAAATAGCATTATTTTATTGTTAGCTTATAAAATGTTTTTAGTTGTATTTTTGCGAAAATATTTTATATTTTTAGATTTTAGCTATCTTTAAATTAGTATGAATTTATACAAAAATACAATAGAGATATACTATTTTGAAAACTAAGAAGCCCTGTTTTGTTATTAGTCATCGTAGTTTATTTGTACAGAGCTTGACTTTATGTTTACACCTTATAATTTTAAATTTTCGTTGTATTTCCTTCTAAATTATATTATAAGTCAATATAATAATGATTTTTTTTTTCTTTTTTGTAGAATTGTTAAAGGATTTCCACCAGTATCGCCTTTTATTGGAGTTAGTCCAACTTTATGTTTCTTACTAAAAGAAAAGAAACCATTGTGTTGCTTACAATTAGCACAGGTAAAACCATTTTTAGTTTTAACTATTATATGGGAATATACAACAAAAAAAAGTAAAAATAAAAAAAGCAAAACAAAATATTTATCTGAATTAAATATGTATTAAAAAAATAGTTTCTTTAAAGCTTTGGAATGAGTTCTACTACTTTGATTTTGATCAGAGAATATCTTATTCTCACATTAAATATATACGTCAACTTAAACATATTTGTGTAGAACATTCAGTTTATTCAAAATGTATTTCCAAAATATTAATTTCAGTATAATTTTAACAGGTTTGCGAACATTGCAGTTACCGGAACGCCAAAGAATATCAATGGCAGAACAAAACAATAATTTTGGCAGCTGACTATGCATCAAACGGGATTTACAATTTCATCGTGCCTCTACGTGCTCATTTTAGATCTAAAACATCATTGAACCCTATTATATTGTTACTAGAGAGGCGACCAGATGTTTCATTTTTGGATGCATTATCATATTTCCCACTCGTAAGTTTCTTTGGAGGTTTAAAAACTTTCGTTTATATTGAGCACTACTTGGTTGAGATTTGGTTTGGAAAATGAATAAATCATGGTAAAAACGTAGCGATTTGTGAAGTGCAATTTTAGATTGTTTTTAAGTTTTAGAAGAAGAATGTTTATAGAAGTTCATGAAAAATAAATTTCTAAGATTTCAGTATGATCCAATGCTAGAAGAGGTTTTATAATACAAAATTTTAATATAATATTATAATCATACCCTTCTTGACAGAAAATGCCAACAAAAGTCTCATCGATTCATAGCGTACAACAGGACAGAAAGTTTCAGAAAAATCAACAAAGTGCTTTTGATTATACCCCTTGGCAGCAAAACGGCGTTTGAAAACGCGCTTTGTATTCCACTTCATCTACCTTTTTGTTTCTCTTCTTCTTGAACACCCATTTACACAGAAGTGGTTTTTTCCCTTTGACATTGTTTACAGCTTCCCAAGTTTGGCTTTTAATCAAGGAATCTCTTCAAAGGTTCGTATCATGACAACTTGTTGCTTGCTTGTATGACTGAGGTTCATCGTGTTAGATTACTAGCAGCCACACTTGCTTGAAACCTTTCAGGACCTTGACCTTTGTTGCATCTTTCAGAACGCCTAACATTGACAACAGTTTCTTCAGAATAACTGTCTCGTAGAATAACTCGTTTTCGCTGTCAGTTGCTTCCTGAGTGTTGTCGTTAGGCTCAAGAACCAATTCATTAACTTTTACATTAGCATCTGGTTCACCGTTGATAGGAACTGTTTCGATGGGTGCATTAACGTCATTTAGGAAAAGCAAGTTGTCAATGTTTACATCAGCACTGGGCCTCACTTCTTTCACGCTGGTCTCATCTTCGAAGAAAATATATAAATACGATATGCCTTGGAGTTCTCACAGAAACCCATCAAAATGGAGCTTCTTGATTTCTTGTAAATTTTTCCGCTAACATCTAATGAACTAATTGCTAAATGTCAGCACTCGATTGATGATGACTTGCTATAGTAAATATTGTGATGTTTCCATTCGATGCAGTCTTGACACTTATTCGGAATGTCTTTGAAATTAACACTTCCTACAACTCCCTGATATGTTTTTCGAAAGCAACAAAATTCGGATGACCCAGCCGTTTAAGTTTCAGCGCCTGGGACAACATTCTGTTCTGTAGTGTTCAATTTGAAAACTCCTTTCAAAATCATGTTTCCAGTGCTTTTCACGTTTCCTCGTTAGTCACTAATTGTGCAAACATCCTTCTCAAAACAAACTTTGAAATCCTTTTTGCATAACTCGCTAAATGAAAGAATATAAATAATGTTCTTCACTTCAATTTCTTCAGTAGAACCAGGATCCACTATAGAGACATCCAAGTCACCAGTATCACAGATGTTCAAACTAGAGTTGTCAGCAATTACCACACTATTATCACTTATCATTTTTAGGTTGGAAATTCTTCATCAAATGTTTTTGAAATGACATGTGTGTCGAAGCTCCAGAGTCAATCAGCCAGTCTTCACTCAACAACTACTTATAAACAGCAAAAATATTGGCAAATATTATATATTCTTGCTATTCCGCTTAATATGCCCCAAAGTACCACAATTGTGACATAGTAGTCTTCTTTTTATCATCCTTCTTGTGGAATTTCTTGTGTCCACTGAATAGAGCAGGGTACTTAGCCGAGTCGAAAAATAAGCCGAAGTCGATGAAAGTCGACTTCAGTCACCAGCCGAAAGTCGAATTTGGCAATCAGCTTATTTTCCAGTCAAAAGTCGACTTTGTCATTCGGCTTACACGATTACAAGCCGAAAGTCAGACATGTCAGCCATCTTAAATTTAGGCCGGCTGGCAGCTTACATTTAAGAAAATCGCAATTTTAAACTGGCAAGCCGACTTTATAATTCAGCTTACATATTTTTGCAAGTCGACTTTCGACTTGGAAATTAAGCCGAGTTGAGTCGATCGCGACGACGTCAAGTCGACTTCAGTCGAGCCGAAAAAATAGATCGACTAAGTTCTCTGGAATAGAGCCATTCCAGAATCTTTAATTTTGTAACAGCTTGATTTTAATACCATCTATAGTTATAGCTATCCCACTACTCTCTATGCCCATGATTATCGGAGCATAATATTCTAGTATTCTTCAGTCACGGTCCTTCCGTCTTCAGAAGAACACTCGTCAAGCCTGGTGGTTGTTAACATCCTTAACCAACTCTTCGTGTCAGCTCTTTGTCATCAAATGCTGCCTCCAGCTTATCTAAAGTTTCATTAAAATCCTAAGAGGTTATAGTTTTTAATTCAGAGTGTTCTAAGCAGAAAAGAGTCAAATAGGTTTTGTAAAAAATATATTTTTTTTAAGTCCTTAGAGAATTTAGCAACATTATTTTTAAGTGATGTACTTAAAATATATTTTAAAGAAGAATAGAAGTTGTCTCCATATTTTAGCTATTATATGTATTTTTTGAGAACAATATTTGAAATAAGTTTTGTTTTTTATGAACATAGATAGGATCATTAAAAACAATATTTTACTTCAGCACTTCGAAATTTAAAAAATATATTAATATATTCGAACTGATATCATAACTAATATTAGAGTAATATACATTTGGACATTACTAGAACCGTAAAAGCTAATTGAATATTCGACACAGACTCATCGATTCTTCAAGATCCTTACAAAACCAAATTACTTGATGTTGGATATGGATGTCCCATTTTAATTTTGCACTTGTCAGTTTCTGAATTTGAATTGAGATATGGATGTCATCATATGTTGTTATCCACCCATGCTGATTTCATACTCTTAAAATTCTAGTATTTGCCATGGTTTTTTGACACCTTTTTCTAGTCATTTTTTTATTTGTTATTAAAATTATCGGTTCATTGAAGGTTTTTTCGAATGATCTTGTTTCAATTTCCAGAAACCGACAAAAACCGCCTTAAATATTCCTCCAAGGAATTTTTGCATCAAATTTCAGAGATGTTTGTGGTTCCTCCTTCCCAAAACATCTAAAAATCTCAACAGAAAGATAAAGAAAATTATGGGTTCATTGAAGGTTTTTATCAACGAATCCTGCTCAAATTTAAAGAAACCGACAAAAAATCTAGGTAATCCTATAAAAAACAGTGCATTTTTTGTTAATTACTTTTTGTAACGAATCGAAAAACTTTTGAAAACCGCCATCGGGAATTGTTTCAGGAATTCACAGGCATCTAGCAGTAGAACTACGTTCCGTAGTGGCACTAGGTTTTTTTTAATAAAATTAATTCTAAAATTGAGCTACTCACATCCTCTGGCCCATCCCCACTTCGTATAATATATTAGGAACTATAAAGGTTCATATAAAGAATCATAAAATCTATAAAAACTAATTTTGCTTTAGTTGCCCCTTGCTCATGAATTTCCAAAATTGTGATGAGGGCTTATGGGCCTTATGTGTACCTTCAAAATAATGTATCTATATGATTCGAGATAACGAAGTTATCCTCATTTTGCTNCTACGCCCATGTATTTTCAAAATTTGGATTGGGGTTTGTAGGCCTTATTGGTACCTTCAAAATTATGTATCACACGACCCTTCATGATTCGAGATAACGAAGTTGTGCGCTAAAATGTCGGTCAATTTTGTGTAGGATGTCACTGTTTTTCGCTTTCCTAAGCCAAAAAAATTCCAAAAAGTAATAATGTAGGTTTAAGAGCCTCATTAGTACCTGTGAGAATAGGATAAGATTTTCTTAAATAAAATTTAAAAATACTTAAAATGGAAGCTTCCAGAATTTAAGGCCTAACGCCATCTGGTGTCGACCAATAAAAATTCTGTTAATGGCAGTTTGTAGTAGTCAGATATCTATCTATCATGTTTGATATCCTTTAAAATGAGGTATCTCATGCCCATATCGGACAATTTTTACACCCTAAAAACAATTGACTGTTCTCATGTCGCACAGTGTGGCGAAAACCAGATTTTTTGGACATTGCATCACCAAATTTGATGAGATTGTATCAGCTATTGTGATGAAACTTTCACTATTTCACTGACAAAAATTTGAGTCAAATTTTGACCAAATCTCAAAAATTAAAAAAAAAGTGTCCACAAAATTTAAAAAAAAACAACATTGTGGTTCATTTTCCTTCATGCATCCCAAATTCATTTTTAGCCCAAATTAAAGCTGGGGCTTAGATCTTTTATTTGATAAATTTTAAAATTTAAAATTATTATTGTTAATTTTTGAAAATTTGTGTTTAAATAAATATTATAAATAGTAACAATATATATCATAAATAGTATTTCTGAAGTCTAAGACAAAGTTTTAGTTCTCTAATAATGTTTTCGTTTCCTTAATATTCTCAGATTTGTTATAGATGGATCAGTAGATGATGTATAATGTCAGTGAAATTGTCCACGTTTTTCTAGCATTAAACAATCTATCATGTTTATTATCATTATTACCAGATTCAAAACTTCTAGAGCTCTTTAATCAGTAGTTCGTTGTCATATAATAAAACCGTATACTTTTCATTAACCATATGAAGAAGCTGTCATGGATTCATGACTCGATTGCTACTAATCATACCATATGGAACTCTTTATACGAAATTTTTAATGATTATTATTTATTAGGATAGGCTTAAGCTTCATGCAATTTTTTTAATTACCCATGTAAAAAATACAAATTTTCAGTGAATACCTGACATTTTTCAGTGAACAAATAAACATTAAACGGATACCATTCTTCTACATAAAAAAGGTAAAATGTTTGATATTTAGAAGTTTACTAGAATGGTCAATGGTCATAAATTTGAATTACAACTATTTTTCCAATAATAATGTACAGGCATAAATCTACCTAAAATAAAACGAATAAATAAATAAAATAAACTAAATAAAACCATAAAATAAATGTATTAAAAGAATAAATGCATCTAATTGCATTAATACCTTAACATGCAAAAACACATCGTACGTCCAACCTCCAGACGTCACCAGTTCAATCCCCACTATAGGAGGAATTTTTCACCAATAGATCGTGCCAACCCTGACGATAAACGCACACACTTGCCACGTCTCAGTCTGTTACAGTGTAAACGAACTGGTAGTTTCATTGTGTGTACACGAAAAAAAAAGAACTTATTCTATGATGTTTTGACGAGACTTAGATTTGAGGTTTAAATTGGTTTTATGTGGCTGAAACGAAGTTGGTAGAAATGGTCTGAATAAGTGCTTTGAATAGTGAAAATAAGTTAATAGGGTGGTCAAAATGATGGCTATAATATATTTTTTTGGAGTTTTAGATAAAATTGGAAATGAAAAGATTTTGATCTGTAGTGGAATTTCGCATGACGTGTATAATCGATTTTCATCGATTATTCTTTATCATTATGAGGGTATTGGAACTCCGAATTCCATCATTTTGTCGTCATGGGGTTTCCTAATTCCTACTACAGATTTGGTTCTAGGTCGTAATTTCGCCAAATCAAGTTGTGCTTCGGAAATTAAATTAAAAGTATTTTTCTTAATTTTTTAAGACAGTGTAGGTTTTTGTTGTCAAGTGAACTTTAAAATTAAAGACATTTTGTTATCGCGTGTGTGAATTCGAGTTAGAACGTGAGTATTTTCTTTTAACCTCCTTATTAAGAGAAAATCTGAGAGAACATTTTAATTCCTTTAGTGCAGTGAAAATCTTTCCCACGTGGTTCCTCTCTTGGATGAGAAGCCGTATTATTTTGTGGTCTGCAGCTAAGGTCGCTTCGAGGTCCCGTTCCCCAATTCCCTGTTTTTCACTTCCAGTACTGGCAAAGGTAAGCCAAGAAGAGTGTTTTTTTTTGTAATTTAGCGTGGTGGTCACATAATCCCAGAATTTGTAGGACCATTCATATGGATTATCATGGAAGTTTATAAGTAGGTTTTATTAGACTTTATTTGGATGACTCAACAAAATCTGGAGTAATGTTAATTCCACAAAGCCAATGTTACTTTCATGTCTTGGAAAATGAAAGAATTCTTTATCGGGCTCCATTGCAAGTCCATCCATCAGGCTTTTGACCAAAATCTTACCTGGATCTTCAAAGTTAATCTTGTGTTTTTTATGATCACTTTTTTGTAATTAGTGTTGACGTTTTATTTTATTAAATCATCTAGCTGGAAGTGGTTTCCTCAAACCTTTCCATTTTGTGCCTTATCGGCACAGTTAGATGGGTTGTGGTCCACGACCGCATCTAACTAGTTTAGATCCGAGGCGTCAAACCATTTTGTGAGGAATTGAATAAACCGAATTTTTGTTGCGAATTTTTTTTGTTGAGAAGGAGTTTAAATTAATTTAATAAATTAATATTGTTAAGAAATTTAGAAAACATTTGTAAAATTATATACGTTCTAAACAACAAAATTATTAGAATTAAGCATAGATTTATTTTAAAATTCGAGTCTAGAGGTTAGTGCGGTTCGGCTAAGAAGGGTTGTAGGCGGAGGAGACTTCTAGAGAAGCCTTCCGAAGGGTGGTGCTAGCTCGTAACGTTAGGGATTAAGAGGCTTTATGCCCACGCCGGGGTTCGGGACTGAATGTGCACATGAGGGAACGGTCTTCGCTAGCTTGAATTAATATATATAAACAAAAAATATATTTAAAAACATATATATTTACAAAAACATTTTTTTTTAAAAGAGTTAGTGTTACTTTAAGGGAGTCAATCTGTTGTTAAGACCGCAGGGCCTGTATAACATTGTCCGACGACTCTAAGATTAGGATTAAAATTGTTTGAAATGCTAAAATTTTTAATACCTTTAAAATTATTTTGAAATTTATATGAAAATTATACGTTGAAGTAATATGAATTGCTAATGGTTTTTGAAATGGGAGGGAAATAGTAGCGAGTGTTGGTGAAGTGGGTCATGGGCGGCCCCACTACTCTAAGCTCAGGGGAGCTTGGTGGCCGCATGGTTGGGAGGGCAAGGACGATTTTATCAATGTCCTAGGTTTGTTTGTTTTCGGTAGTTTTCTTTGTTTTGATTCGGTATTGTATCTGAGTATTTAATGTAACTAACCTTTTTGTTAAAACCAAAGCAAGACTGAAGCGTAGCCCGGCTGCTCAGATCTCCTTCAATAATTTGTTTAAATTAATGTTTAAAACACCCTAGGATACCGATTCTAGTTACAACAGAAGGTAGATGTCGCCCCCATAAAATTAAAGACGTATTATTTGGTAACAAAAATGTGTAGAATTATTTTGCTTTTCAGGTTTACTGGATGCTTGGCTCCATTGATTCATTAGATGATTTATTACGAGCTGGAATCACATTAGCCGAAAGCGTTGTTGTAGTTAACAAAGAATTATCCAATTCCGCTGAAGAGGATTCATTATCTGATTGTAATACAATCGTGTCTGTACAAAATATGTTCAAGTAAGCTTGAAAATTATTCTAGCGAGCGCTCGTTGTAATCAACATATATTTCTGAATGCCTTATTGATATTAACGTATTTTGAAGCTGCATTCTAAAAAACATCAATAAACTATTTGTAATGCAAGGAATTTATGGATTATTACGGTCGCTCATAAAAATTAAAATCTTTTTATATATATATATTTCTTTGATTCACTATAACCATTTATTTTCTTTTCAAGATTCTTCCCTAGCATTAAAAGTATAACCGAGCTTTCTCAAAGTTCTAATATGAGATTCATGCAGTTTAGAGCATTTGATAAATATGCTCTTCATTTAAGCAAGATGGAAAAGGTATGTTTTGTATTAATTTGTACATATATATTTGTATGTATATAATATAAAAAAATATATTCATTTTCAGAGAGAAAAAGAACGGGGAAGTCATATATCATACATGTTTCGTTTGCCGTTTGCGGCCGGTGCCGTGTTTAGCGCTTCGATGCTAGATACATTATTATATCAAGCATTTGTTAAGGATTATGTTATAACATTTGTTAGACTTTTATTAGGTATTGACCAGGCACCAGGAAGTGGTTTCTTGACTTCTGTATGTTACATCACAAATTATACTATATTGATTGGGTTTAATCGAAATTATATGTTATAGATGAAAATTACAAAAGAGGACTTGTGGATTAGGACTTATGGAAGACTTTATCAGAAATTGTGTTCAACAACGTGTGAAATACCTATTGGTATCTATCGCACTCAGGATACATCAACAACGGATTCGACTCACGTGAGTTACTCACCTGTAGACAAATGGAGATCATTTTCGTCATTTGGTAGACACTGTGTGCGGTTGCGGCCAACGACGGTGAGTCCATGAGTCCTTAACCAGTCTGTCTTTTTGAACTTTTTCTACATACTTTTATTAAATTATATATAGTTTTTTTTTCTTTATTGTTCTTATCAATAATTTAAGGAAATCAAATTACAATTGAATGTCCTCTTCATATATTGATATCACTAACTTATATACTAAGATAAATAATTGCTTTGCTTTAGACACAACTTGCTTCTTACAATCTCATTTCAAATTGTGATAAATATTGAAAAAAAAAAAATTAATAACAAAAATCACGGTTTTGTATATTTTGTGTACATTTTCGCGACATTACCAACAAAAGTTGTATCCTTTTACAAGAAGTATATTAGTAGAACATTATAATGTGTTTGTATATTCAATCGCATGTATCGAAAATGTACAAAAAATTTACCTGCCATTAATTCATTCCATTGCGTTCTCTTGAATTTGGAAGTAATAATTATTATTGCTTCGTGAATCTACTAAGGACTAATAGCATAATCTCATACAAAAACCCTCATATTTAAATACGTAAGTTAGTTAAGAAGAGGTTCAAGATTCTCTTAAGGAAAAATTATAGGATCCCAGCGCCCAATCTCTTTGGCAAACGTACAATTAAAATTCTATAATTGTAGATTTTATAATTGCAGAATTTAATGTTTTTTAACTCAAATTTTCGTAAATAATTGTTTTTTCAACATATAACAAAATAGCTGTTAAAATAACGTAGAATTTGTTTTGTATTAAATATTATAATTAAATTGTAATTTAGTAACAGTCAACATTTAAGTTATAATTTTTTTTAATTCAAACCAAACATGAATTCAATTTCTGACAAAAAAATTAACAACAAAATTAGATTAAAGTCTCTGGAATTTAGATTTAGCAAATAACATTTAAATCTTCAATTAAGTATTTTTAACTTATTCTTTTTTGTTTCAAATAGTAGAAAATGTCTGAAGAATTTTTCGATAAATTACTTTACTTTTGATAGTCGTCTGATCCTAATTGGGGAATCCAAAAATATGGACTACCGCTCTCCACATCTCTCGGTTTGTTGCGGTATTTTTCCAGTTGCTGATACCCTTGGATGAAAGTTCTTCTTCTATACATCCAAGCCAGCGAAGCTTTTGACTGTCTCGTCTTCTTGTATATCATCCGGTTTCACTTGCATGATCTTTTTCGGCCTCGCCATGCATGCGCCAAACATGACCCAGCCATCCAACTTGTTGCTTTTTAATTCGGTCCACGATAGTAGCGTCATTATAAAGCTGATAAAGCTAGTGGTTGAACCGAGTCCTCCACTCATTTCCTTCACACACTGGACCGTAGATCATTCTCAACACCGCCGAACAAATTTGGAAATGTCATTGTTCAAGTTGGCAGAACTTCCAAGGTACGTAATCCTGGTAATCCTGGACTGACTCTAAGTCATCAGAACTAATCCGTATGTTGTTGAATTGCTTGTTGTCTCTAGTGGATTTCATGTTCTTTGTCTTGTCTACGTTTACAAGGAGCCCCATTCTCTCCGCTGAATTACTAATGTTACGGAAACTGTTTTTCATTTCTTTTCGGTAAATTACTAGATAAATTATCTTTTACGATTTTAAGATTTAACTGAAGTACATAAATTTCTCAAGAAACGAAATCACTAATTGAAAGAAAAAGAAAGTATTAAACAAGGAATTTGGTTTGATGTTCTGTGTTCAGCTCTCAGTATTCTAACGTCACTTATTCTTTGAAGAACTTACTCTTTAATCTATATTTCTTACTTGTACTTAATTTTGAATGACGTCCGCGATCCCTCTCTCCACATCTCTTTGTTTGTGTCGGTACTTTTCCAGCTGTTGATAACATTGAATGCAAGTTTTTTCTTCTATAATATAAACCTAATCCAATGAAGCTTTTGGCTGCCTCGCCGTCTTGTGCCATCTGGTTTCGGTTCCATATTGTCTTTTTTTGGGAGTGCTTTTTCATTCACGTCTCGCGAAACAAAGTTGTCTTTTCGGGAATCTATATACATACAACTTAAGTAGATTCCGCTGAATGGATTAACCTCGACCATCTGTCTCTAGCTGTTCTTATCTTTATTTGTCCGCCTCTTCTTCTTGCACCTACGCGACTGTGAAGGGACAACAGCCGATTTTCCTGAATTGTTTTATTATGACTCTATCAAATATTTCCGTCACTGTTTCCTCTATGTGTGTAGTTCCAAAAATGGCGTATCTTGTTCTTGCGATTGCGTCACATCTTGTCAGAAAGTGTAAGGATTCATCACAAAACTCTATACCTCCACAAAATCTACATTCACCTGTGTTTGTGATTCTAAACCTTTTTGCTGTTTTCGGAAGAAGTTTGGTCCTGTTTCAATTGTAATCAGGGTTCTTAGTGCCTTCCTAATATATTAGAGAAGTTTTTTACTCCTGCCAACATTTAGTTCCGGCCAAAATAGTTTGGTGGTTCTACAAGTGTTCAATTCCCTCCATCTTGCGTATGTTAGGTTTTGTATCCATTTGTCGACTTGAGCTTTTCCTTCGCTTATCGGAAGGTCGATATCATCCGATATGTTTTCCTGAGGAAGTGATGATCCAATTCTTGCAAACTCATCCGCTACTTCGTTTTCTTTATGATTTTCATGTCCTGGTATCCAACACAATCTTATTGTGTTGTTATGTAAAATTGGATTCAGTGCCTCCTTACATTTAAATAGATATCCTTCTGTTAGAAACATTCCTTTGCAGAACACGTCTTGAAGCGATTAAAATATTAGAGAAGTAATAATATATTAGAGAAGTTTTTTACTCCTGCCAACATTTAGTTCCTGCCAAAATAGTTTGGTGGTTCTACATGTGTTCAATTCCCTCCATCTTGCGTATGTTAGGTTTTGTATCCATTTGTCGACTTGAGCTTTTCCTTCGCTTATCGGAAGGTCGATATCATCCGATATGTTTTCCTGAGGAAGTGATGATCCAATTCTTGCAAACTCATCCGCTACTTCGTTTTCTTTATGATTTACATGTCCTGGTATCCAACACAATCTTATTGTGTTGTTATGTAAAATTGGATTCAGTGCCTCCTTACATTTAAATAGATATCCTTCTGTTAGAAACATTCCTTTGCAGAACACGTCTTGAAGCGATTAAAATATTAGAGAAGTAATAATATATTAGAGAAGTTTTTTACTCCTGCCAACATTTAGTTCCTGCCAAAATAGTTTGGTGGTTCTACATGTGTTCAATTCCCTCCATCTTGCGTATGTTAGGTTTTGTATCCATTTGTCGACTTGAGCTTTTCCTTCGCTTATCGGAAGGTCGATATCATCCGATATGTTTTCCTGAGGAAGTGATGATCCAATTCTTGCAAACTCATCCGCAGCTTCGTTTTCTTTATGATTTTCATGTCCTGGTATCCAACACAATCTTATTGTGTTGTTATGTAAAATTGGATTCAGTGCCTCCTTACATTTAAATAGATATCCTTCTGTTTAAAACATTCCTTTGCAGAACACGTCTTGAAGCGATTAAAATGGCCATGATTTCTGCCTGGAATTCTGTGTTTTCGTCTCGGAGTTTCGTAGATTCGGATAGTTCAATTGCTTCTGGCCCAAGGAGCTCTGCAAAGTTTATATTGAGTAGTTAAATTATCTTACAATTTAAATCTTTTTATATAATAAACATTTCGCTTTATCTCCCTTGGAAATATATCTTTAAGCATAATCAAAGTTCAAAGTTCAAAGTTGATAGTTTATCCAATATATATAAATAAGAAATAAGAGAATTATTTTCTTTGTTTTTATTCCGTTTTGATATTCTTTTAAAGAATTATCAATCAAACCAATATTATTTGAAATAAAGAAAAAATCAAGAAACCTTCGCACAATTGTATATTTGGACTACATGGTAAATAAACGCACACGCACGCAGTGAGTCTCTTAAAATACAGGTTATTAATAAAAAAAAAGTAGTTGTTTTAAGTGTATTATTTGATTTTTGAAACATAAATATTAAATCTTTATTTTCAAACCTTATTTCATTAATATTTTTAGTTCTCCACACTTTTTACTATATAATTCAATACACATAAATATGCCATATGTCCTATACATCCATTTCGTTTATTTAAATTTTGTTAAAGCATGATTTTAACTTTTATGCCGCATGATGTAAAAAATATGCACAATTAAAAATTAAAAATAAATAATATTTTTAATAATTAAAATGCATGAAATTTCTTAATACAAAAAAAAAACTAAATTATGTCACTCGACCCAATGCAGTATGACGAGGACACAGGTACAACCGATTCGTCAAAGGATAGTACAGAAGCATTACGTGGTGTTACTTATCGACCACCAATGCCGCAAAAGACATCAAATTGTCTTGGAGGATGCTCTGATCGGAAAGGCTCTGTAGTAAGTAACGTCAAGAATTGGAAATTTTACAAAAAAAACCTTGGTTGATGACTTAAAATATAAAGGAAAATTTAATGTAAGATGATTGAAATGCTGTTGTTTTTTTGATTTGAATTTAGACGATCTTACTTTCAAATAATCATCAGGAAACGATACACAACAGTAACACTTGTGAGATAAGTGTTCTTGGATAATAATTTAAGCTTGTTTTTTTTTCACTTTGAGATGTTTTATTGCTAGATTATTTTATAGAAAGACTATTTAATTTTGGTTAATTAGTTTCTGAAGTAGTTGAATGTTAAAATAACTTTACTAAACTGTTTAACTGAAAAATTTCAGCTAATTCTAACAAAATCAACCAAAACATTTTTTGTTTATTACAATTACAACATCAATTAGTTCTGGTAGTAAATAATATTTAAAAACATTAGTCTTCTATGTTATTTCAGTATTCAATAAACATGGCTGACGAAGCCAGGAATAATCATGTGCAACAAATCGAAAGGGCAGAAATTGCTAATTTAGTTCGGAGCAGAATGGAATCATTAAATTTACCTGCGAATGATTATGAAGATGTTAGCGAAAAGAGAAATCATTTGTCATACGTTATTATCAACCCAAGCTGTGATCTACGATTAGAAGAGGGAGATCTAATGTAAGATTTTTTTTAGGAAAATACATTTAAAAAATTATTATTATGAGAAATTTGGAAAAATGATAAAGTTGAAGCTCTTAAAAAGTATCTCAAAAGATCCTAACTTACTGCTGAATATTATGTTTTCCTTTTGTGCTATTTATTTTGTTCTCTAAAGTTGTTAATGATATTTTTAAGTACAAAAATCAGCAAATTTTCAAACAGCGACTATAGTGTTTTTTTTCCTAAGAAGTTTATATGTTCTTAAGATCGCCTTAAACAATTTCTAACTCGTCCTTTCGGAATCGTCCTTTAACTAATGCAAACACGTAAAATGTTCATTCACAATCAATAGACCTTTTACCACTAGTGAAAATCTATAAACAAAAATCTTGATGAGTCTTATGAAACATTTGCGTCTGTCTGACTGTCGTAAACCTTTTGCAACCTTTTGAAGGGTTAAATATTATCCCATATGGGCATGTGATACCTCTATCTGACTACTACGAACTGCAGATTAACAGAAGTTCTATTCGTCGACACCAGATGGCGCTAGCGCTTAAATTCGGGAACTTTCATTTTAAGTGTTTTTAAATTTTAGTTAAGAAAATCTGAACCGATTTTCAAGTTATATACCGCGTTTTAAAGGTACTGATGAGATCCTAAAATTTCTATATGCAGTGGCGTAGTAACGCGAAAAACAGTAAAATGGCCTATAAAAAATTGACATTTTAGTGCATAACTTCGTTATCTGGAATCATGTAGGGTCGTGTGATACATTATTTTGAAGGTACCAATAACACCTACAAACCCCCATGAACATTTTTGAAATACATGGGAGTAGGCAAGGGGCAACTAAAGACAAATGTGTATAACCTCGTTATCTCGAATCATATAGGGTCGTGTGATACATCATTTTGAAGGTACTAACAAGACCAATCATCACTTGTCAACATTTTGGAAATACATGGTCGTAGGAAAGGGACAATTAAAGTAAAATGTGGATAACTTTGTTATCTCGAATATTATAGGGTCGTGTGATGCATAATTTTCAAGGTACTAATAAGACCCATCATCCCTTATCAACATTTTGGAAATACATAGGGGTAAGAAAGGGGCAATTAAAGACAAATTTATTTTTATGGACTTTACGATTATTATGGTTCCTAATATATTTTTCGAAGTGATGTTGGGGCCAGAGACTGTGAGTTGGGTAATTTTATTATTAATTTTAAAACAAAAACTACGGAACGTAGTTCACCGCTTCATTTTCTATATTGCCTGCTTTTGAGACTTCGTTCCATTGCCTTCAAAGTTGACTGAGGAAGAAATTTTCTGATAGGTCCTTACTATACTGGCATAACTAGCTGGCGAGAATAACCTTCGGTGGGTCTTGCTAATTTCAATATACCGTAAAAAAGATTTGCATTAAAATGGCATATTCAAAAATTAAATTTTAGTGCATAAATTCGTTACTTCGAAGTGAAGGGTCGAAAGTGATGATTCCTATTATGTATTTTGTGGTTCCTAAAGCGAGAATTAGAACCAGAACTAAGAAAGTGGCAATTTTAGAAATCATTTTATAAAAAAA
>JXPG01036985.1:548-15009 GCA_001015175.1 Megaselia abdita | reverse complement strand
AATTTTCCCCAACCATCCAAAAACGACCTCTCATATCGAGTATCTGACTAGAGAAAAACTGCCAGATAGAAATTTAAGGGTCAATTACCCCAAAAAAAAAAAAAACTATATTTTTTTGATCGAATCGATTTCAGATACTTCTTCTGATTCAACAAAGCCAAGCAATAGATACTTTTTCGAAAATATGATGAAAATGTCAATTTAAATATCAAAACTTATTGTTCTGAGTATGAAAAGTATCAAATTGACATGTCAATTACTTTTTTCAAATTTTTGAAAAGTATATCTAATGTTTGGTTTTATTGAATCACAAGGAGTATCTGAAAAAGTTTAATTTAAAAAAATATTGATTACATTTTTGTTGGGAAAATTACTCCTTTTCGTTCACAAGAAAAAATATTGTCTATTTTTCATCAAAAAATATATTTTTTTATCTAAACGTTTTCAGATACTCCTTCTAAATCAAGAAAACCAAACATTAGATACTTTTTCGAAAATTTAGAGTCGATTAAAAATGTCAATTTAAATATCAAAACTTATCGTTCTGAGTATAAAAAGTATCAAATTGAAATTGTTCATTTACTTTTTTTAAATTTTAGAAAAGCATATTTAATGTTTGGTTTTATTGAATCAGAAGGAGTATCTGAAAACGTTTACATTAAAAACATATTGATTTATTTTTTTTTGGGGAAAATTACCCTTTTTCGTTCACAAGAAAAAATATTGACTATTTTTCATCAACAAAAAAAAAATATATTTTTTTAACTAAACGTTTTCAGGTACTCCTTCTAAATCAAGAAAACCAAACATTAGATACTTTTTCGAAAATTTAGAGAAAAGTTGATTAAAATGTGAATTTAAATATCAAAACTTTTCGTTCTGAGGTATGACTATTTTTTAATCAACTTTTCAAAAATGTTCATGAAAAGTATCTGAAAATGTTGAGTCTCAAATTAACATTTTTCATCTACTTTTTTCGAATCAGAAGGAAAATTTACCCTTCAAATCCTATCTGGCAGTTTTGCACTAGTCAGATACTCGATTTGAAGGGCAGTTTTTGAATGGTTTATTAAAATCAGAAATGTGTTGATGTAGAAATGTTCTTAAGTAGCTATCGAGTTAAGAAAACTAAACATCAGATACTTTTCATGAACATTTTTGAAAAGTGGATGAAAAATAGTCAGTTTAATAATTATATAGTAGTGTTTAATAAATATTCGTTTTGAAGTCTCTTTTGCTATTTTTCGTAATTTTTGCTTTACTATTATTTCTTTAATTCTATATTTTATTAAAAACTTTTATTTTGATATAATTTTTTGTTCTTATTCCTTTAATATTATATTTATTTTTAGTATTTATTGTTTTGTAATAGTATTATTAAGTTTAATATTTGTTTAATTTTTATTTGTTTCCTTTCTCATTTGATTAATATTTTTACCTTTTTTAAATTTTAAAGTTCGTCTTATTTTTTTTTTTTTAATTTTATGTTATTTTTTTATTATTAAGTTTTGTATTATTTAAGTTTGTGATTTTTTTGTTCTTAGTTTTTTTTATTTCTTGTTTCATCATAACTTTTTTTTTATATTTCCGTTAAATTTTGGTTTGATATTTTTTATTAACTTTTATGGTATTTGTTTGATTCAATTTTGTTTTATTTTTATGAATATGATTGATTTTTGTAAATTCGTTTTTTATTTAGCATACATAATATTTTTATTATTGATAATATTTATTGTTTTGGTTAATATTTTTGTTTTTCTGAAAACTGTTTTAAAATTTGTATTTTTTAACTTTTATTTAAATGTTGGTTTGGTCAATATGTCTTTCAAGACTAGGATTTTGTCGAGACTAGTCTTATTAGAATATTTTGATGCCATACTTTATAAAATAATCATAAGATAAAATCAAATATCTCGAAAGCTTTTCTCTAGGGGATTCACTGTGTGTCATAGATAAAAACTGTAAAACAAACGGATCTCTACAAACGATAACCCTAAAGAAACACGTGAACATTGCAAGATCTGAGGGAGGGGGACCATGCAAATTTCATGACGTTGTTAATAAAAAAATGTAGTCACGCGACCAATTTCCCTGAAATTCCAGAAGATTTGTGAATGAAAAAGTTTAGTCCAAGCTAAAACTTTAAAACAACAACAATGAAAGAACACGAGAACTTTTGTTACCTTTTGTCTCCAAATCATGATAACGAAGTTTGTTGATTGAAAAAAAAAGTTTCTGATAAGAAAGTTTAGTCGACGTTTGTACTTCGTTTCGATCAGAAGTATGCAAAACAACAACGTAAAATTATTAGCTGAAAAGTTCGAAAGAATTTCCATCGATTTCACGCCATTGCCCAGTGTACCAAGGTAAGACGATGAAGATTTATCATAAAAAATAACTACAAAAAAGTTAGATAATTACTAAAAAAAAGAAAACTTTTTTAGTTCTCCTATCGTTGTTGACGAAGACAAAATGCAGATATACGAAACACAATTCGACGATGATGAATTCTTTGAGTAAGTTTGTGTTATTGATTCCTAATCGGTATACGAAGTTTTTTAGATAAGGTTCTCTTGTTCAGATGGACAAGACAATTATTATTAAACAATGACAGAATTTTCTTTTTAGCTGCGTAAGTAGTCCAGTGATTATGAGGAAGGATCCACTTCTGACCCCGGAGAAGCAGACGAAATACACAAAGGCCAGGAAGAGAGACAAATTCAAGAAAGCTTTCAAAAAGGTAACCGGAAATGACCAGGCAGTGATTCCTATCACTGCTGTAAAAGACTTTGACTATGAGTATATGAACATGAACAAAGATCAGGACAATGTATCTCTGAAGAGCTTCAGTTGGGAAACTAATTCTGTGAAAAGTTTCAATGTTGAGTTTGAAATGATGAAGTTCATTTTCAACGAATCTTTGTTGGAAAATAATACCATACATATTAGGAAGAAATCTTCGCCAATGAAACTCAGTCACTATATCAAACAAAAGTTCAGGAATCCTTTCAATGATGAATTCACCGAATTCGAAACCTCCTCTGGATCTTATGAATTCTATTCGATTCCCATGCCTGAAGAAGTTCATCCAATAATTAATGAACTCATAAACACAGAAACGAATTATGTGAATAATCTTAAGAAAGGGATTGAAAGGTATGGCGGTATTTTCAAACGAAGAAGTCTTCCGATATCCTTGAAAGGAAAAAGAGCGGATCTCCTAGGAAATGTAGAGTTGATTTTAGAGTTTCATGAAAAAGACTTTTTGCCTATGCTTCTAAGGAACAAGAATGACTTCCAAGAGTTAGTTAATGACTTCCGAAGGTTTCTCGATGAAGACAGATTCTATCCTTACATTCCCTTCACAATAAACTCGGTGAAGTCGAAACAACTCTACAAACAGAATCAGATTTTCTTCAAGCAACTACAAAGTGAGTTTGAGGATCAATTAGGAATCATAAGCTTTCTTCTCCAACCAACACAAAGACTTCCGAGGTACTCACTTATGTTCCACGAAATCACAAAGACTTTGTTCAAAGTGGGCAAATCAGGAGATTGCAAAAAACTGTTGGGTTTATGTACATTGATGGACAAAAGGATAAGGCAGTTCATAGAGGTCGTCGATCAATCGAGTTCCTTGAATGATGTAGTGAAAGTTAAAAATGTAAGTAGCAAGATTTTTTTAAGCGATTTCTTTGGCAATTCAAATCAAAAAATTATTTCTTTGACAAAAAAAAACTTGGAGCTTAAATTTTCATGTTTTTAACATTTAAGTCTTAGGGTATAATTTTACAATTTGAAGAATTTTTAGAACTTAACTTTAATTTTTTTTTAAATTTAAAGCGAAAAATACAAAACAAAATTTAAAGTTTTTGAGATTTGAACCTTAGACTTGGGCTTTACAGACCTAACTCTCTTCCTAACTTCATAGTAAATATTTTGTAATGTTGCGCTAATCTAGAAAGAACCATATTTTATACATAACTTTACTACACGCTAAAGATTTTCTATAAATAGAAAAATTTACTAAAAAAAAAGTATAGCAAATATTACTACAATTTTTCTACTAAGTAGTTAAAGTTTTAGTAACGAATTCAGCTTAGTAAGATTTTCTATTAATAGCAAAATTTACTCATCTGGTGATAGTAAAATTTACTACTAAGTAGTAAAAATATTAGTAAAATATTTAATTAGTATAAATTTCTATTGATAGTAAAAATTATTACATAAGAAATAGCTTAAATTACTACTTTAATTCTAGATTGTAGTAAAACAACATTTAGTAAAAATGTCTAATAATAGTAAAAATTGGTAATGCAAGAATAGCTTAAATTCTATTTTTTAGTAAATATTACTACACAAAATTTTAGTTTTTCATTCAGTCATAAGCTCAAACCCAGATGACGACAGTTTTGTTTTCGTTTTTTACTACAAATTGTAGTAAATTTTTCATATATGTTGTAAAATTTAACAACATTATATTTTTTCATGCATGAGTTCAAACCAAAGCAATATCTTTTTTTGTTTCTTTTTTACTACAACAAATAGTATTATTTACAATTATGTAGTAAATTCTAACCAGATAGAGTGGAAATCCCAGCATTAGCTTTATTTGCTTTTATGTTTTTGATTGTGACTTCATTATTGTATTCAATTTTATTTCACTGCCTATGTCTATGCACTTTAAGTTTTTGGCACTTTGTATAAGTTAAGTATTCGAGTTCAAAGCCTACCACAAACGTTACTTGTCAAGTCGAAACATATATTTCAGCCGACTAAAATTGTAGGACATATTAAACAATGGCTGACATGTCTGATTTGAATAAATTTGAATGTTTCATGAGCCTGAATAAAGTACTGTGGACATATAATTGAGTTGATTAGTTGGCTTTGGAAATAATTCGAAAATAAAATAGAGAGAAAATAATTTTGTGTAAAGTATAATTTTTTAAATTTTTGTTTCATTAACTTTTTTATAATTTGAAAACTGTAATTCTATTTTCTAATTCAAATTTTGGTTTAGATCTTGAAATGTATCGATTTATAACTTTAAATTATAGTTTTCTAGTGTTAAAAAAATGTTCAACTATATTTAATAATTTGTTTTAATACTTTTACTTAACATTTTGTTTTCAACTACTTTCAAACCAATAATTGTAAATGTTTACAATTTTAAACGTAGAATAATATTAAATTGCATTAAAACTGTTTTTAAATTTAAAATGTTGTCAAGATTTTAATTTTTTTTTTAATATTATATATTCTTGTAGTTTTAATGACTTAATTGTGATCATTTACAAAACATTTTCTAAGCTGGTAAGATAGTATTCTTGAAAACGAAACTTAGGTTACAGGTTCAATTCCTCGACAATTTCTTATTTTTTTTTTGTAGAATTTTAAAACTGTTGTATAATTTTAAATTATATAGTTTTTGTTTAGTGTAAAGTTTGAATAATAACAGTTAAACTAAAGAAATCATTTATAAAATGAATGAAGTTTTTTGATTAAAATTTGAGAAAGAATCGATAAATTTTGTTAAAGATTTTTTGGTTTATATTTTTAATTATACTTTGAAGAATGACAGTCTTAAGAAAGTATTCAATAAAGTAACATTTTGTTTTGTTTTTTTTCGAAAACCATTTTTAAGTTTAAGTAAAAATGTTATGGGAAAAATTATTAAATTATTGTTGGAATTTGAGTGTTTTTTGTTCAAAAAACATGAATTCTCAATTTGATATATTGAGGTATTGAAACAAAAGCTTGTCAAAGAAATTTTTGTTTAATGATAAGAAAGTTGTAATATTATATCAAGCTTTGTATTCAATTATTGTAATTCTTTATTCAATACAAGTATTTTATAAAAATAGTGTAATTGATTGATATTTAAAGACAAGCAAACAGAGACAAATTATTAATATAATTTTAAATTAATCTTAAAATTATTTTTAGGGTTTTTATTGTCTGAAAACTTACTTTAATGTTTGAAAAAAAGTCTAACTCTAAATAATTTTACAATAATATATTCTTTTAAATCTATAGCTTTATTGCATTTAAGAAGTTAACTTTAAAAAAAAAAAAGAATTTAATATCACTCAATTAAAAATTCATAATTATTTATATTTAAATTCTGTAGGATTTGAGTGATTTGGTTTTTAATCTTTTAATATTTTTTTTAAAACATATAATTTGTTATAAATATCAAAAGCTGTTCTATGAAGTTTTTAATTTTTTCCAAAGCCAAAAAAAAATTTTCAAATCTTAAATTTTTATCAACATTTTTATATATTAATTTTTTGTTTACAAATTACATTTAATAGTTTTGGTTGTTCCAACTTTTTCTTCTAAACTGTTCCAAGCATTTAAGTGCTTAAAATAAAATACTAAAAATATCAAAAACTCAAACTAATTAAAACCTAAAATCTCCCACAGATATCACTCAACGACCAAGGAAAATTCCTAGCCGTAGGAGATTTCAAATGCATCGATTACATTTCCAGGAAAGGCTACAAGAGCAAAGTATTCCTCTTCAAGAAATCCCTAGTATACTGTGAAGAAACGGAATCAAAAGTGACATACAGAGGGCACTTTCCCACAGAAGAAATCATCCTCAAAGACAAAGAATTCGATGAATTCCAAGTCTCTTACCGGAGAAAACCTCAGTGGAAATGCGTCTTCTCAGGACACAAAGATAATTTTGTCAAGATTCTCAAAACAGCTCTAGCTGAAAATCAGCATTACGAAAACATGAAATTCAGATCTCAACACGAGCTAGTCCTAGAAGCCAAGACCTACAAAGCCGTAGACTGTCAAGATGGTGTGAATTTCGAGATGAGTGACGATGAGAGTTATTGCTAGATTAGTATATTTAAACAAAAAAATAAAGTTAAGAGTCTAAAATAATACTTACATCATACAAAATTTCTAATTGCTGTCGGGTTAAACAAGTTCCATCGTCGAAGGTGATTGTTTGGTCATTTATCAAACGTGAAATATGTGTCAGCCAAATTTCAAAGAATCCCAATTTCACTAAAATCAATTGATCGTCTTGCGATAGATCACAGAAAGCCGGTACACGTTTCGCAAACTCCACAACACGTTGCACGTCAGGCGTCACCCGAATCGCATACTGTTGCCATAACCACGCCTTTTGGAAATCCATTGATTCATTTATGTTGTGAACTGACATCTAAAAAGATTGGTTTTTGTTAGTTTTTTTTTTAATTTATTGGGTAGATTTTAGGTACTTTGAATTATGAACATGTGAATGTGAATTAATGAACATGTGAATGATTAAATGATCACATGAACAATTGAACTGTTATAAGGTCGACATTACAACTCTTTAGTAGGTGAGATTTGGCGCCAGCGATAGAAAGAGGAAATGAGACACATCTACTTCAGTGGCAACAAAGATCAAGTCATGCTTTGTGTCGGTTTCACTGTTCTACGATTAACTATAGATGCTGCCCTTGATAAGCTTTTGAGAAGAAGAGGTGATACCAGAAATTATATCAGGTGATATCAGCAGGTAAATCGTCTAAGGAAAAGTTACACTCCACCATTAACCTTCTTCAATGATGAATCTGGAAATATCTTACTACAAAATGATGATATTCTCTATAGATGGATTGAGTATTTTTCGGAAATTCTTGGCAACGATACCAGGGAAGCAGATGAAGAAGACGAAATACATACCAACGCCCTCGCTTGCTGAGATTAAAGGTGGGTCCGATGGAATTCTAGCTGAGCTCATAAAAAGCACTGGAGACAGCTTTGTAGGATATATGCATCAGCTTTTAGAATTGGTTAACTTTATCTATGCCAAGTGAATAGAGTCTCAGTATGATAACACCTATATACAAAAAAGTAGACAAGAAAGACTGTCAAAGCTACAGAGGTGCTCAATTTTTCATATTCTAATACATAATTGTGACTCCAGAACCGGAAGATATACCTCTGAGCAGATCTTCACAATAAGGCAGATACTTGAGAAGAATCTTCAATTGTATACATATTGATACGATCTTAAGCAACTACAGTATTTTACAGACGAGTTACACATCTGGTACTAACGAATCAATACTAACATCAGTAATTCAGCCGATGGGTTTAAGAGTAAACGTCGTCGAGAAAAAATTAAATGAAACAGCCCATAGTATTCTAACATCAAGATTGGAGCTCATGAGTTCGAGGCGATCAATCAGCTTAGTCAACACCGACAACGACATCACGCATGAAATCAGACTGAGAAATTCGCTAATATCTAAGTTTATACGAAGAAGTACTAAACTGAAGATATACAAGACGCACTCATAATACCAGTTCTGATGTAAAAGGCTGAATCATGGACATTCTCAGAATCATATAATAGCCTGTTAGGGGTATTTGAGAGGACAGTAATGCATATGATGACAACCAGGAATAGAGAATGCGTAACAAAAAATGAGCTATATGA
Source organism: Megaselia abdita (assembly GCA_001015175.1). Taxonomy (NCBI): domain Eukaryota; kingdom Metazoa; phylum Arthropoda; class Insecta; order Diptera; family Phoridae; genus Megaselia; species Megaselia abdita. The sequence goes on along the minus strand of JXPG01036985.1, from coordinate 6,554 downwards.
GTTGTATAAGGACATCAGCATTGTTCAAAGAATGACAAAGCAACAGATGTGATGTCTGGGCCATGTATACCTCATGCATGACCAGTCTCAAAATACTCCGGTATCTGATTGACCACATGTATTAAATTTATCGAGTCGAAGAAGATACATTTCGTCATGTTATATGGATGCTTACGTTACGTAGTTCTAAATTAGGAATAGAGGTTAAGAGGATTATGCAAATATACTCAGAATATAGTTTCGAAAAGAATTAGGAAATATGTGTGAATTTTCTTGCAATGTATGGAATAGGAGAGCTTCTACAAAGCAATTAAAACCATACAAAAAATAAGAAAGAATAAAAAAAAATAATACAAAATAGAGACCGTTTTTAACAACCATCAAAATAGCTTCATCTTCAGGAAAATAATCAAACAAATAATTAAAAAACTAACTTTTTAAAGATTTTTTAAAAAATACAAGAGATACAAATTTTAAACTGCAGATTTTGTGCATTGCAGAAGATATATATATAAAGATATATCAAGAGGGGATTCATTAAGTACCAGATGGTTCCGCTTAATATTAAATCTACTATCCAGAGACATCTTAATGCCACAATTCATGGGTTCAACATCAAACGTGGATCTTTTCAGGATATATTATTAGTCATTTGGAGATACTTTGGAGAAATATGCGAAAGACAACAATCAACTCTCATCTGAGCTAAGACATAGGAATGAGAGGTTTATCCAGAGTCAAACTTAAAACTATCACAAAAGGATTACTCAAATATAGAAGTATGAAGGGTAAAGTTTGTTTGTTAAAAACTTCAAAGAACTAGTGTAGACATTGAAACTTTGTCTACAGGAGCTCTATTCTATGAAACAGAGATCTTTCTTATCAAGGTAAGTTGTGCATAATATATCGGTCACCAAGACGTTGTGTAGACGTTGTAATTCATCTCATGAAATTGTGCAACATATTTCAAGAGGATTCAGAAACGCATCAATGACCTTTCTCTTATGAATGAACTTCGTATTACCATTATCCACTATTTTGGAAGATGAAAATGTGAAGATTTCTTGGGACCAGACTCATGATGACCTGACAGATCATGATGTGCAAGAAAATGGACTCGACATTGTGTCAAAGTTGCTTCCTGATAGATATAGCAGTTACTGAAGATGCTTGTGCTTGAAAAACAAGGAAGAAGTCAACAAATATACTGTATTAGAAGATGATATGAAACAAACTATAGGAGGATTAATGAAGCGGAGCAATAGTNAACAAACACTAGATTTGTTAATTAAATACCTAACTAAAAACACAACGGACGTTTGTAAGTCATTGTTTCAATGTTAATCATAATAAAGTGGTGCAGTAGAACTACGTTCTTTAGTAGCACTAGGGTTTTTTTATAAAATTAATTCTACAATTGCCCCACTCACAGCATCTGGTCCCATCCTCAGCCCCTTTCCTACGCCCATGTATTTCCAAAATTGTAATGAGGGGTTATGGGTCTTATTAGTACCTTATAAATGATGTCTTACACGACCCTACATGATTGAAGATAACGAAGGTATGAAAAAACTTCAAATGGAAGCTTCTAGAATTTAATCGATAGCGCCATTTGAAGTGTAATAATAATCTATATAAATAAAACTATTTGGTTATGTCTGTTGGTATATTCATTATACAAATATACCATGACCAAACATGTAGGATAGGTTCCTTGAAGTCAGGAATATACGATAGGCTTCTCTTTTCATAACGTTACGCTTATAACATCTGTAATTCAGCAAACAAATTGGCTCAAGAGAAAAAAAAAGTACATGAAATCGAGCAGAAACATCTAGCAGTCTTCTAACATAAAGATTCGAGCTCAGGAGTTCGAGGCGGTCAATGATTTCACGTATTTGGGAAGCTCTGTAAACAATGACATCAGACGGAGAATTTATCTCAAATTTATGAGTTGAGCAGGGTTCTCAGATCTAGATCTAAACCGAAGATCTACAAGACGCTCCAAAGGAAAGTACTGCGTATGAATTATGGACCTATGGAGAATGTGTTACAACCATGAGATATATCAGTTGTATAAGGACACCAGCATCCTTAAAATAATGGCTAAGCAACAGATGCGATGGCTGGGGCATGTATATCATATGAAGACGAAGGCGATATTGGCAAAGAATCCGTTGGCTTGAGTGTCTATAGAAGAGGAGCTAACATCAAAGGGCGTCAGAAACTGTACTGCCCAGTAAACACACAACTTCTTTAAGAAGTCTTAATTTTGCTTATTTTATTCTTTTCTTAATTCTTCTTTAATCGTCTAAAAGAAATCTAACGAAAAAAAAATGTGTTTGCTCTTGCTGAGTCTTAGAATCAACTTTCTGTTTTCTGAATTCAAATATCTTAACAAAACTAGAGAAAATTTGTATATTGGTATATTGCAAACAACTAAATGTGAAATCAGTCCTCTCGGATATTTCAACTTTCATATAAGTAACTCTTCAAATATTTATATGTTTCGTTTAAATTTGTCTTGCGTGATGGAAATGAAACTTTTTGAATTTTAAAAACTTATTTGTCTCAAAAACAAGACCTACGTAAAGTACGGACGAGGACTGTAGAGGACCTATGGAACCATTGTTCGACAGCGCCAAAAACCAGGGCAATAGATACCTTAGGCGTAAAAGTAAATTGGTTATCTGATAGAACGATTTAATATTTCTTAAAGAATTCTTTTCAAAGAATTTAGAAGTCTTCTTAAAGAAGTTTTGAAAAGAACACTTCAGAGCGAATAAAGTAATTATTCAAACTTCTTTAAGACTTCTTAAAATAGCTTTACGAAGAAATAAGACTTCTTTTAGACTTCTTCGAAAATACTTCTTTAAGAAGTATCAAAGAAAGGAAATTGTTTACTGGGTGGAGGAGCGAACTGGAGGCAAACTATTGGTAGATTGTGAATCGACGGTTCGTAAAATCATCATATGCTGTACGTATGTGAATAACTGAACAAATGATCAAATGAATCAATAAATGAACAAATGAATACAATATTTCAAACTCCTATATAACTTCATCCATTATATCACCCGCCAAAAACCCAACCATTCATAAACCGAATGTAAAGTATAAATCCATAAGTCTTCTACTTAAGCTCCCCTTCCATACAGAATTCCATTCAAATTCACCAAGGAAATAAGACAAACCACCCCTTCACTCAAAAATTCGTCCTTCAAAGGTCATCGGCCTCCAACACTTGTATAATAACATTAACTAACTTTTCACCCCGAACCGCACAACACCGCACCGTCTTAGGAAGTCAATTTTCTCTCACATATTACAACACTATATCATAGATAGATAGATACATAGGATAGGATAGGAAAAAAAGCTTACCTCATTTTGTTGCATATTGAAACTAATAGTTTGTCTTGGTAAATCTCTGATTTGATCTTCTGTGTATGTGCAGTTTGTTTGATGAGCTTGTGAAACACACAAGATGATATCATAGACAGTTAATTCAGATGAGCTAGATGATGCAACGTTACAATTATCCTCATCCTTGATGTGGGATGCGTGAACTGATGATGGCGGTGTAGTTATTGTGGTGGATGGTGTGGATGTAACGGCTGATGCTGTACAACCCAGATCCGATGGTGATGATGCTATTGAACACATTTGTGAAGTGGCGGCTGTAGTCACTGACGCTGACGACGATGACGAGGAAGATGATGCTCCTCCTCCTGTTGATATTGCTGATGCTGCGACTGCAGCTACTATGGCTGACGATGATTGTGATGTCCTTGTGAGTATATTGTTTTGCTGCTGCTGTTGTTGTTCATCCAATAATGTTACGGCTGATTGTTGTAGTGGAGTTTGTGCAACACTTAATTCTCTAGAACGTTTAGGTACTCTACCATAACGGACAGCTAGAAGAAACGGAAAACGGAACGAAATGAAAAACGTGAGTGAGTTAATGATGAAAAACCGAGATGTGATACGGATGAATCTATATCTGTTCACTTCAAACAATGTTTATGTTGTGCTGTGCGTTTAGCGATAGCTTTTTTTTCTCCATTCCTCTCTCCTCTGCTCTCATATCATATCAGAGGAGAAAGAAAATTGTTTGTGTTGTTGTGAGTCGAGTCAACTGAATGAGCTTTAACTAGCATCTCTCTGACTCTGGTGGTGGTGAGAGAGTGGAAGAAAAATTCAAATAAAATGAAACCAGTATAACCCAATTCCCGAAAAGTTCATTGAACCGTTTGAGGTGGGTGAAAGTGGGGAATGGGCTTTAGAGAACATCAATTGAGTGAGTGAGTGAGTTTGTTTTGTGGTGTTTCGCTCTGGTTTGGGGTAACTGCTTCAATGGTTTTCTACTTCAAGTATCTTGTGGAATTTTTATGATTTCTGTGGCTTTTTTGTTTGTATATTATTTTTTGTTTGGTTTCTCAAGGGTTTTTTCTACAATTGAAAATTGTAAGAGGGATTAACTATTTTAGATCTGAATTAATTTTGTTTTTTTTGTTTATTGACAATTTTCGAGTTAAGATAAAAATTTAATCAACACAAAAAAAAAACGCTTTGAATTCTACTCATCATACCCCGTGTTGCCATTTTTTCACAAGACGTAGGAGGCAACAACTCTTGCTTAAAACATGCAATTTTCTAAATTCAAAGAAATTACCATATCTCATCAATTTTCGGGAAAAGCAGGGATGTCCAGCCTATGTAAAATACATTATTCACTTTACGTTATTTACGTAAAAAACGTTAAGTCAATAAGTATTTTCCGACTTTTGACAACCCCGAGCAAAGCCTACTCGATTATTTTATTTAAAAAACAAAATCACACAACGAGCTAAAGGTGACTCAAGGTGTAGTAGTGATATTAAGGAATGCTTGCTTTCTTTCTCGAGTAGTGATTTTTCAGTAAAATTTACCACTAAATAAAAAAAGCTATAAATAGCGAATTTCACTCCTTTTTTTAACTAAACACAATATTTTTATTTAAATAATTATACTAGCAATTTTTGCCTTGCATCTTTATTACCATACTACATAATTTATTCTTCTACCAGGCTTCGAACTCGAACCTCTCTTATTGCCGTTCACAGCCAAAGAATGCGAATACAAAGGCATGAACGTTTTGCATCACATTAAAAGCAGAAAAGAAAGAAATATTTGAAGGATGTAATTTGAGCATCTGCTTTATTTCTTTAGTAAATTTAACTACTTTTAGTTTATTTTAGTACTTTAACTACAAAAATGCATACGACTGGATTTGAAGCAACAGCACTAGTGATTTTCACTAGATTAAGTAAAATTCGCTATCTAAAAAAAGCATTCAACAGGATTTGAACACAGGCCATATGTATAGTAAAAAGAAATTATTTTACTATTTGTAGCGAATTTTGCTAAACCGACTTGAAATAGCAAAATGTGCTAATATTTCTCTATTTTGTAGGAAAATGTACTACTATGCCAATAGCGATTTTTGTAAGTCGAAGCGAGCGGAAAAAATAGTTTAGCTAAATTCTACTAACAGGTAGAATTTCGCCATTTGGCGAAAATCCACTGTCGGGTGTAGTTTCGCCAAATTAGTTGGCGAAAATTTAGTGCAGTTTCGCCTTAATCTGGCGAAATTCTACCCGACAGTAGAAATTCGTCGTTTGGCGAAACTGCACGTATCGGTGGAATTTCGCCAATAAAAAAATCAGTTTGGTGAAATTCCTATTACTCTAATTTTCAAGTATTAAATTCTACCAGTTCTGAGTTTTGCTATTCAATAATTTATTAATTATTTGCTTCTAATAGTAAATTTTTTTTTAGTAAAATTCACTATTTGGTAGTCAGTTTTACTAATTAGTATTAAAATTTACTATTGAATCCGTAGTATTTTTAGGGTTTTTTTGAAAAAGGGAGGCTAAAAACCGAAAAATGACATTTTAGTGCATAATTTCGTTATCTGGAATAAGGCAAGGTCGTGTGATACATCGTTTTGAAGGTATCAATAAG
>JXPG01036981.1:4250-17576 GCA_001015175.1 Megaselia abdita | reverse complement strand
TATTATATTATATTTTTTGAAATGCTTTCTTAATTTTCTAAATATTTAAAAATTGCCAAATTTAAAACCTTAATTTTATATTATCAGATTTAAATTTAACAGCCTTTTATCTAATTGAAATGCCGTTACGATCTCTCAAATGTTTTAAGATTTTCTTTAAGATTCCGCTTTTTATATATTCTTATTGCTTTTTCTAAGTATTTGAACGTTCAGTGAGTTTTAAAGAAATATATTTTTATATTATGTTAAACTTATTGAAATTTTTACATAAATTTTCTTTAAATATAATTTATTTGTTTCAAAAAATGTTTTCTTAATTTTAAATTAATAATTTATAACTTTGAAAATATAATTTAAAAAGTTTTGAGATTAGATATCCAAAGATGAGAATTAAAGTTAAATATAAACTTGTAAGTTTTTGGAAATTAAATTTTGTATACAGTTCTCAAATGCTTTTGATAAAGAATAGTGTATAAAAAATAAAATCTTAAAATTATAATATTTTGACAACAATTTCAGTTTTATATTAAAATCAAGTTCTTTGAAAATTACACCAAAAATTCATATTTTTTTGAACACAGTTCTCAAATAGTTTTGAAAAGCAATAGTATATAAAAAAACTTAAAAAGCTTAAAATTAGAATATTTTGAACCCAATTTCAGTTTCTTTTGCAATTTTAAATTAAGTTCTTTGAAAATTACACAAAAAATTCATATATTTTTTATTAATATTAAGTTTTTGGAAGTTAAATTTTGAATACAGTTTTCAAAATGTTTTTAAAAAAGAATTGTTTATAAAAAAATAATTTTTTTAAAAGCTTAAAATTTGAAAAGTTTGAAAAAAATGCCAGTGTTTTTTGCATTTTTAAATTAAGTTAATTGAAAATTACACCAAAAATTCATATATTTTTTATTAATAAGTTCTTGGAAATTAAATTTTGAAAAAGTATAGTATATAAAAAAATATTTTTTTTTTTTAAATCTTGAATTTTGAATATTTTGAAACAATTTTAGTGCTTTTTTGAATTTTTATTTGAAAATTACCCCAAAAATTCATATATTTTTTATTAATGTTAAGTGTTTGGAAATAAAATTTTTAATACAGTTCTCAAATAGTTTTGAAAAATAATAGTGTATTACAAAACAAATTTAAAAACCTTAACATTTGAAAAATGTTCATTGAAAATTACACCAAAAAATCATATATTTTTTATTAATATAACGTTTTTTGAAATTAAATTTTGAATGCAGGATTTTGGTAAAGAATAGTGTATAAAACATTTGAAAAGCTTTAAATTTGACTATTTTGAACAAAAAACAGTTTTTTTTTTGTATTTTTAAATCAACTTCTTTGAAAATTACACCAAAAATTCATATATGTTTTTTTTTTTAATGAAGGAGAATAAAATTTGTTGCTATTGCAAAACATAAATCCCTATATTACAATTAAGCATTTTTCCCAAATGTGTAAGTATTTTACCCATATTTTATCTACTTTACTGGGTAAAAATTACAAGTACGAATTTTTCCCACATTTTTTGAAGTGTAGGAGTTTTTCCCATATATGTCGGTATTTCTTTTAACGAGGTGTAGGTATTTTCNATTGCAAAACATAAATCCCTATATTACAATTAAGCATTTTTCCCAAATGTGTAAGTATTTTACCCATATTTTATCTACTTTACTGGGTAAAAATTACAAGTACGAATTTTTCCCACATTTTTTGAAGTGTAGGAGTTTTTCCCATATATGTCGGTATTTCTTTTAACGAGGTGTAGGTATTTTCCCTACTTTTGTTGGTAAAAATTACAATTAAGAATTTGTTTCAAATTTTTAAGTATTTTACTAATGTTTTTTCTACTTTAGTGGTTAAATATTACAAGTACGAATTGTTCCCACATACGTTGGTATTTCTTTATTACGAAGCCTAGGTATTTTTTCTTACTTTCGTAGTTANTGGGTGAAAATTACAATTAAGATTGTTTCCAATTTTTTAAGTATTTTACTAATATTTTTTTCTACTTTAGTGTGTAAAAATTACAAGTACGAATTGTTTCCATATATGTTGGTATTTCTTTTATTACGAAGCCTAGGTATTTTTCCTACTTTTATGGGTAAAAATTACAATTAAGAATTTTTTCCAAATTTGTAAGTATTTTACCCATGTTTTTCCTACTTTATTGGGTGAAAATTACAAGTACGAATTGTTCCCACATATGTCGGTATTTTTTTTATTACGAAGCCTAGGTATTTGTCCTACTTTTGTATGTAAAAATTACAATTAAGAATTTTTTCCAAATTTTTAAGTATTTTACCCATGTTTTTTCTACTTTACTGGGTGTAAATTATAAGTACGAATTGTTCCCACATATGTTGGTATTTCTTTTATTACGAGGCGTAGGTATTTTCCCTACTTTTGTTGGTGAAAATTACAATTAAGAATTTTTTCCAAATTTGTCAAATATTTTACCCATGTTTTTCCTACTTTAGTGGGTAAAAATTACAAGTACGAATAGTTCGCACATATGTTGGTATTTCTTTTATTACGAAACCTAGGTATTTTTTCTTACTTTTGTGGGTGAAAATTACAATTAAGAATTTTTTCCAAATTTTAAAGTATTTTACCCATGTTTTTCCTACTTTAGTGGGTAAAAATTACAAGTACGAATAGTTCCCACATACGTTGGTATTTCTTTATTACGAAGCCTAGTTATTTTTTCTTACTTTTGTGGGTGAAAATTACAATTAAGAATTGTTTCCAAATTTTTAAGTATTTTACCCATGTTTTTCCTACTTTAGTGGGTAAAAATTACAAGTACGAATAGTTCCCACATACGTTGGTATTTCTTTTATTACGAAACCTAGGTATTTGTCCTACTTTTGTTGGTAAAAATTACAATTAAGAATTTTTTCCCAAATTTTTAAGTATTTTACCCATGCTTTTCCTACTTTAGTGGGTAAAAATTACAAGTACGAATAGTTCCCACATACGTTGGTATTTCTTTATTACGAAACCTAGGTATTTTTTCTTACTTTTGTGGGTGAAAATTACAATTAAGATTGTTTCCAATTTTTTAAGTATTTTACTAATATTTTTTTCTACTTTAGTGTGTAAAAATTACAAGTACGAATTGTTTCCAAATTACGAATTGTTCCCACATATGTTGGTATTTTTTTATTACGAAGCCTAGGTATTTGTCCTACTTTTGAAAATTAATTTGTTTTATCAAATTCGTAACTATTTTACACATATTATTTCTACAAGTACGAATTGTTGGTATTTCAGTTATTACGAAGCCTATATATTTTTCCTACTTTTGTGAGTAAAAATTACAAGTAAGAATTTTTCCAACATTTGTAAGTATTTTACCTACATTATTAAAAATGTAGGAATTTCTCGAACATATTTAGGTATTCTTATGACGAAGCATAGGCATTGTTGCTACTTTTGCGGGTAAAAATTAAAAGTAAGAAAGTTTCTAACATGTGTTTCTAGGTATTTTACCTACTTGATGTTTTAAGAATTTTTAATATTTCCCTTCAAATGTAAGTATTTTACTTATTTATGAATACATTTTAAGAACTCTTTCTATTTTTCGGGTATTTTGTAGTATAGTTAAAACTCCTACACCCTTTTTCCCATGTAATCCAACCATATCAATTCAAACACATCTATAGACACTCATTTATCCACACCATACTCACTCATCCACTCATTCATAATATAATTCCACTATTCCGTTAAAAATCCTTAATAATAAAATTAAGTAAAAAAAAGTAAAACCAAAAAATCAATCTTTATTTCAATAAAATCTAGAAGAAATCTTTCCATTCCTTTGATAAAAGATCTCTAGTGTAAAACAGGAGTATAAAAAGCTGCAATCCAACTTATTTTTACAATAGTCCTCGACCTGGAGGTCTCCCAAGTGCATTTTTAGAAATTTAAGAATTTGTGCGTAGTCCGTGAAATTCTCACTCTTAATTTTAACACGAACTTTGATAAGATTCTTCATTTTATCTTCCTTCAAGTACATGATGATGTCCTTGGCATCATCGTGGGATATATCCAGTCCAAATTGAAGTTCTTGGAGGTTTTTCAGTTTGGAGATCTTATCGAACATATTCCAGGTCATATGAAACTTCGGATCAAAACACAGTATTTGAACCGCTGGATACATCCAACAGAAATACTTCAAGTACTCGATGTAAAGCGGTGATATTTTTTGAATCTTCAGCACTTTGACATTCGTTGAGACCATTTCTTGGAGTCCTTCCATCAAAACTTCCTTTTCTTTATCGATGTATTTCGGAAAAATAAACTCAAAATTTTGAACATTGTTAATGTTCTTCAACACGAACGCTAATTCGTGACGAGTGTTTAGATCCAATGAGTACGGTTGATACTTTAGTAACAGTAATCTTGAAAAAAGGCTTTTTAATTTCGGAGCGTCTCGAGAGCACTTGAAAGGACATTCCAGCAGAGTTAACGATGTCAATTTCTCATTAGAGTGAAGGAGTTTGACTAGCTTTTTAGAAATCTCCACCGATTCTAAAGAAACCACCTCCAAGTTCCTTTGATAGTTCAACATAATATCGACATTTTCCATTTGCTTCAAATTAATCTCTTTCAAGTCCAACTGAAGAGGAACATTCTCCAAAATATGTCCTCTAACTCCTAAAGTTTTTATAGTCTCCTTGGAGTTTTCAATTACGAAAACCGCCAATTTGTCCCATTCAATTGTGGTAAAGTCCACATCGAGCTCCAGATGAGTCAAACTGTCTAAGCCGTGAAAATTTGTGAACCGGGGCAAATAAATGGGAGCCAACTCGTGCTTTCCTCTTAACTCACGAACTAGTTTAAGTTTCTTGAGATTTGGTAAATCAATTTTATGATTCATTCCGAGAACTTCCGGGTTTGAAGTTTGCAGGCGAAGTGTCAGGTCAGTGAGGTATGGGAAACTTTTCAATTTCCTCATATTTCCATTGAAATTGAATTCAGCTTTTAGAATATGGTACTTTTTATCAGTGAAAACTCTCTTGGCTCCTTGAACGTAGTTGGAGATAATGTCGTCGTTGTAGAGGAACCCGATTCTCTTTAGACTAGGGAACATGGTCGAGATTTGCGAAAGATGTTTTATGCTTTCTGTCTCGATTTCTATTGTTTTTAGGGGAAATTTGAGTTTTTGAAACAGCTCTAGGATTTCAAGGATATTGTTGTCGAAGGCATAAACATCGCTCATATATTCTGTGGTGAACCTTACATTTTCATACTTTTTCCGGCGGAATTTCCCAAATAAATTCTGGTCCCACTGCTTCAAACGACTCGTGATAATTATGAAGTAATTTGTCTCGAATATGGTGTTTGTGAGGTAGTTCAATTTTTTACTCACCAAGGACATATTTTTCAAATCATCGATGGGCAGGGAATTTAAAATCCTCATTTTAAGTTTTTCGGTAAGATTGCTCCAGTTCTTGAGGCCATTGTCACGAGGCGGAGACGTAACGATTCGCTTGTCTAAAGGAGGAGAGCGTACTTGGGAATTGGTTCGGTTTTTTGCAGACAAAGATCGAGAACGATTGGTGGAAATGCGGACAGGACTTTTCCTTGTAACAACCTTGGAAGACGACGGAGTAGATCTTCTCGCTGACATTTGATTACAGCTTTTTCCCCGTTTTCTTTAATTACTTGTTCATTTCATGGAAATAAATTTTGACTGATAAGTTTGATGTTTTCTGAAAAGGTATTTTGTGTTTTATGAATTTTTGATTTTCATAAAAGCTCTATTTTTTGAATTGCTGGAGGTTTAAAATTTTGTTGGATTTTTAATGTTCTTTTGCAGGGCAGATGCGAATCGAAGCCCATGATATTTTTAAAGCTCTACAAACATTTATATGATTTAATTAAAATCTCAAAAAAAAGACCGTTGCTTTATACACTTTAACATTTTTTTGAAATAACAGATTTTTTTATAATTTAAAAATTTGTTGATTTATATATTTTTTAAGCAATGTTTTAGTTTTTTTTTATATCACAAGATAAGTTTTTCTCTGATATTTTATAAAAACAAAATAGAACAATCCATATTTTGAATATTAATATATTTTTTAATTTATATTTTATTTTGATTATCATATTTATGAATATTTAAAATTTAGAAAAACAAACAAATTTAATATATTATATTTATTTTTGAGCATATTCTTTAAAATATTTATAACTTTAAAAAAAAGAGTTTTCTTTTATTTTGAAAATTTGTTCATTTTTTAATAATTAAAAAATGTATAAAAAAATTTTTTTTTTAAATAATTATTAAATTTTTTTTGTCCTAGCGTTTTAAAAATATTTTGGAAATTCAAAGATATATAAATAATATTTATATTTTTTTATGTATTTTTAATTCTGATTTTATTTAATTTATAATAAAATTGATATTTATTAAAAACAAAACACAACAATAAATATTTTTAATTACAATAATCTTGAAATTAATGAGATATCTTTAATTTTTTTTAAATAATAGAATTTTATGTTTTTATATTTTATTTTGTATATTAATGTAAATCAAATACAAAAAATGCTTAATAATTTTTGAATATATTATATTTTTTTAACCTTTTTATTATTCAATATTTTTGAAAAAAAATATTTTTAATTTTAAATGTTTAATTTTTTAAACTTAAAATAACTTTTTTTTTCTTCTGTTTTTGTTTACTTTAAAAATTAGGAATGTGTTAAAAAATAATAAAAATCTTCAATAATTATGATGAAAGAATTTCGTAGATATCCTCGAAAATAATTCAAAGATATATTAATAATAGTAATAATTTTGATGTTTAATTCTTTATTATTTTTTAATTTATAAAATTTCATATTTATTAAAACAAAACAGAACTATCCATATTTGTAATTCCAATAATCTTGAAATTAATAAGATTTTTTTTTTAATATTGACTTTTATTTCTTACGCTAAATATTTAATATAAAACAAAATTCTTTTACATTTTCTATTTTTTTTGGATTCCATATTCTTAAAAATACTAATTTTTTTTCAAAAAAATAAAGAGTTTAATTTTTAAAAAAATTTGTACTTCTTATTTTAAAAATATTTTTTAAAATGTTGGTAGAGTTAAATAATTGTAACATGAATTTGTTTATTTAAAAAGATAAAAAAATTTAAGAATTATGATGAAAGAATTTTACAAATAAATCTAGTTTTACATAAATATTTTTTTATTTTAAAGATGTTTTAAAAAAAAATAAAAATTTTGATGGAATAATTTTTTAAATAACGTTTTTAATATATTCTCGAAAATATTTAAGAAATTCAAAGATAAACAAAATTAAAAATTATGATGGAATAATTTTTTAAATAACTTTTTTAATATATTCTCGAAAATATTTAAGAAATTCAAAGATATACAAATTAATAACTTGTGTTTATTTTTAAATTAATAAAATCGGATATTTATTAAGAACAAAACATAACAATCTTGAAATTAGTGGGTTCATTTATTTTGTTTTTCATATTTTTTAGATATTAGAGTTTTATATTTTTAAATTTATATTTTATTTTTATTACGATAAATAATAATATTAATTTAAAACAAAATCCTTTAAATTTTTATAGATTTCTTTAATTTAAAAAAATATGTTTTTTTCTGTGAGTTCTTTTTTTTTTTTTTGGTTTTTTAATTTTACAATTTGCAAACTCAAATAAACAAAAATTAAAAAAGAATAATTTCGTAGGTAGCGTTTTAAATTTTTTTCATAAATTCAAAGGTATATGGATAAAAATTAATATTTATTATAAACAAAACACTACAATCCTTATTTTGAAATAAAATAATCTAAAAATTAATATGATTTAAAAACAAAATTTTTTTTTGTTTCTATAAATATTAATATAATTCATATCATAATATAATTCCATATTCTTGTAAATATTTATTTTTAACTAAAAAGAAAAAAACGAAAGGGTTTTCTTAAATTTTTATTTATTTTTAATATAATAAATAACGTTTGAAAAGTATGTCAGAAATAAAAAGGTAATATATAAAAATTAATACTTTTTAATCCATGTTTAATTTTTGTTTAGAAAATCTAATAGTTATTAAAAACAAAACACAACAATATATGTTTTTATTATCTTGAAATTAAATTAAAATAAAAAGAAACTTTTTAAAGTTTTGTTTTATATTCTTAAAATATTTGAATTTATATTTTCAAATTAATATTTGATTGTTATCACAATAAATATTTATGTAAATAACATAAAAAAATGCTTTTAAATTTTTATTTTTTTTTTAGATTTTGAAAATATTTAAAAAAATTCAAATGAAATGAAAAGTTTTCTTTAATTTTAAAAATTTGTATATTTTGTTGTTGCTGTTTTCATTTTAATAATCTTGAAATTAATGAGTTATTATTTTTTTAATATTATGTTTTCATATTTTTTAGATACTAGAGTTTTGTATTTATATTTTATTCTTATTATGATAAATAATAATATAAATCAAATACAAAAAAAATATTTTTAATTATTTTTTTTTATTTTCAAAGTTTATATTTTTTGTTGTGAAATTTAATAATTTAATTTAACATAGTTTTTTTTAAATTTAACAATTTTTAAACATAAAAAAAAAAAAATTTAAATACCGTTTTAAAAATATTTTAGAAAATATTTCAGAAATTTAAAAATATATAGTTATAAATTTATAATTTTGTATTTTTGAATTTATAAAATCTAATATTTATTAAAAACAAAACACAACAATCCTTATTTTTAAATAAAATATTCTTAAATTTAATACGATTTTTTAGTTTTTTCACATCTTTTAAATATTAGAATTTTATATCTTATTTTTATTAGGATGAGAATTAATATAAATCAAATTTAAAAAATAATTTTTGAATATACATTATATTATTTTTGAGCATTTTTGTACTTTTGCTTAATTTTACCAATTAAAAGACTTTGTAGAAGAAAAGTTTTGTTGAAAAGTTAATTTTAGGAAGTTGAATTTTTAGCATAAAAAATTACAAAGAATTTGTTTGTAAAAAAATACTAAACTAAATTAATTCATTATTTGATTAGCATTTTTTGGACGAAATATTTTTTATTATTATAAAAAAACTTAGTCCAAATTGTATTTTTTTAAATATTTATATTAATTTATAAATTTAAAAATGTTATATAATTGTAGTTTCTTCATTGTTTTTACACATTTATTTATAAACAATAATCTTTAGAGTCAGCTTAAAATTACATTAAAAAAAGTGCATATTTTTAGCACAAAGTATGTTAAAATGTAAACTTTAAAGTTGCAATTTCTTCGAATGACAAGTTTATTAGAAATTAGAAACACAAACCTGATACAATTAAGACATTAATTGAACATCTGAAAAATCTTTCTTTAAATTCCAACTTTTAATAAAAAAAAAAAAGTGAAAATATTAAAAACCAATAAAAACTGGTCAAAACAACTTCAGCAAATAAAAAAGTAAAAACAAAAGAAAAACCCTTGAAGCTAAGAAATCAACGACCAAATTACCAAAGAAACTCTAATGAAAAAAGTAGAACCCAAAAGTTTAACCCTTGGAGCGAAAATCTGAAATAAAAGTGGAACAGTTTCGTAACCTTTAATGTCTTATTTAGACGGCCTTTAACTCCTGTAATCCTCCTTTTATCCTATTAAACTCGTAAATATTCCCACCTGTAGTTCTTTGTAACAGGCTCTTATTGGAATTCATTCCAATTTGCGAACGCAAAATCGAAATCCATTGTTCCAATATGTGTTTAGTTTATGGTTCGTAACAAGATGCTCTTTTAACCATCGATTTAGTTTGTTTACCGGAAAGGATAATCCTATCGGATTGTGTCAATTGATATAGGTTTACTCAAATTAGATGGTTTTTCTTAGAAATTTATGATTGTGGTTATTAGACTTTCCATTTAAAATTTTCCTTAGTGATAAATGTATTCAATTGAATATACGCAAAATATTAGCACTTTAATTTCCTAGGAGAACACTTTATACAAAACAGATAATTCAAAATACCCAGACGACATGACATGCGACAAGTCTGCGAAGAAACCTGTCTCCTTCCACTGAGATTCCATCACCTTCACGGAAATGTATCTTATTCTATTATATTAAATCCTCCTTTTACTCAAGGGAAAGGATTTTCGGTTTATATTGAGGAGTCGTATCTATTTAAGGAAGTATGGAATAATGTAGACCTGTTGTTCTGCCTTTTGCTTTGTTATTTATTAGCTTCGTGTTAATAAGATTTTTATGATTTATCCTCATCCTATCGTTAAAATTATGAGCAAATAGCCCACAAGGGAATTCAGATTTAGCTTTGTATCTGGGATTAAACGGAATGGGCGTACTTTTATGTTAAGTGAGATTTTATTCGTCGTTAAGCTAAAGTATCTATATAATCGATAAATGGATGGTTTTATGGATTATACAATCTTGTTCTATTTGGCGATTTTAATTTTTGAAGAGAAATAATTAATATTGATAAAATTGAGAATTTTTGTTTTTTTGGTTTTTACTATTATGTCGTCTGTGGTTTTGTTTTAGGATGTTTGGGAAAAATAATATGGTCTTTTCCAGACTTTAATGACCATATCTTATGTTACGTTACGTCTTTGATAAAATTATGTATATAGTTTTCATTTTTTTCGAAAAAGTTAAAAAGCTAAATTATTTAGAACAAAAAATAATTATTCTTAAAAAAAGAACTGTAAATAAAACTTTGTAAGGATAATAAAGTATATCGAAAAATAAATAAAATGTTAATAGAAATTCAAAATAAAAAAAATTATAACAAATATTAAAACAGAATAGAAAAAGTTAAGAAGAAAAATATAAAAAAGTATGTAAAATAAAACTTAATAATATAATAAATTACAAATAAAGAAATAGTAAATGAAAAAATAAAAAAAAAATAACAAAAGACGAACAAATAATAAACACAAACATTAAAAAAGGTAAAAATATTAAAAAGAAATACTTAAAATAAAAAAGAAAAAAAAGGAAAATAAAACAAATACCAAAATTAAACATTAGAAAAGAACAAGAACTAAAATTAAAGAAATGCTAAAAATTAATAAGAAGAACCTAAACCAAAATTAGTTATAACAAGTAACATAATATTAAATAATAAAAATAAATTAAAAATATTAAAAATAAAAAAAATAGTAAAAAAGAGAACAACGAAGAATTAATAAAAATATTGACAACCCTTAACAAAGAACAAAAACTAAAAAACTAAGAAATACAAAAAAATAACAAAATAATAGAACTTAATACAGAATATAAAATTAAAAAATAATATCAAATTACAATAAAAAATATACATAAAAACACCAATCTCCAATACTATATAATCAAAAGAACAAAGTGGCATTTTATTTTAATTTAAAATTACAATTAAGACAATTTTTTGGAAATCATATTTTAAACCAAAACTTGAATAACTTTAATAATAAATGTTTTATTTGACTTTTTTAAAACTAAATATTTATCTTCGAACTTATTTCTATTTTTTTTAACATTTCACTTTTAAAATACTTATTTAATAAATTAAATCGTAGTATTTTTAAAATATATTTTTTTTAAATTTTACAATCCTTAAAATGAAATATCTTTAAGGAATTACAAAAATTGCAAGAACAATATTCTGCTTTGACAATTTTAAATGTTAGTATGTTTTCTGAATTAAAATCTTAAAGTATTTTAATTTTTTCATTATTTTTAATATTCTGAGAATATGTATTTTTTTTCTGTAAATGTTGGCTTTAATCTTAAATATGTTTTTAAACTTCTCTTTCGATATAAACATTCAAAAATTTCATCAAATTTAAAACTGTTTTCAATTTTAATTAGTAAAAATTAAGTAATAATTTAATGAATGAAATTGTTAAGAATAAAGAAAATCCTGGTATAAAAAGTTTGTCTTCTAAAATAAATAATATAAACAAATATATATATTAAAATTTATATATAAATATTAATATTAAAAATAATCAAAAATTGTTTGTTTCTTGTTTTTAATTTTAAAAAATCTTTATGTTTCAAAATGTTTATTTTTGTTATATTTCAAAATTTTGATTGGCATAAATAATTACGTTTAACGGATAAGTATTTTTAAAATAAAAACCAAAAATTAAGAATGTTTTCTTTGGATAAGCCAAAAATTTACAAAAACCTTTCAACATATTTAATAAACAGTGTTTATGACATATATTATTATAATCATAAAAATCTTTATTATTTTTGTATATTTCTCAAAAACACTTCTTACATTTGTTTTTAAACTTTAATTCCTAATTTTAAAAAAGATGTAATTAAATTTAATATTATTAACATTTTGTCTAATGTGATTTTAAAATATTAAAAAAAAAACGTTTTATTATTAATAATTTAATATTTAATATTATGATTTTTTTAAGCAATTTAAATTCTAACAAATATTTAACGACACAATCTCCAAATGAATATTGTATCATGACGTTCCTCCTCCTGGCAGGATCGTTAAAATGTTGTATCAATTGGTCTTAAATAGTTTCCTTTGGCAGAGGAATGCTTTGACACAATATACGTTATCATTACATTCCTCCTCCAGGCAGGATCGCCAAAATGTTGTATCAATTGGTCTTAAATTAATACCTTTAGTAGAGGAATGATTTGACATAATACATATATTGTATCATTACATTAGTCCTCCTTCCAGGATCGCCAAAATGCACAAACATATATTGCATCATCATTCAAAAGCCATTGACGTCATAGTTACCCGACGTCATGGTTCCAACTTCATTTCCATAATTGAAAAAACTGCATATTGTAACCTTTTAAAAAGCGTAGGCTGCTTTTGAAATTCTAATCTCTAAACGCCTTTCATAAACCAAATTCATATCCGATTTGCGATCTTGAGGAGGTGGTGGGTATTTATGAATTTTCCGGTCTATTGAATGAAATGGAAATAGAAACTGCAACAATCAACAAAAATGAAATTGACTCGACAAAAGAATTTCCTGGGCACATTGAAAATTATTCATTAAAATGGAAATCGAAAGGAAAGGAGCAAAGGATTCGACGACAACAGAACATGTTTACCCTACAATTACAATACAAGTAAATTGAAATGTAAAAAAGAGTTGTATTGGGGTTGTTGATTTTTAAGGAAAATCCAAAATGAGAAATCTATTTTCAGTGTCGGAAGAATCCGATCCGATATCGACAATAAGAATGAAAGAATTGAAAACAAACCATCGAGGTAAAGGACACATTAAATGAAAAAAAAAAAAAAAAA
>JXPG01036894.1:923-13135 GCA_001015175.1 Megaselia abdita | reverse complement strand
GATGACATCTTGATGATATCATTGTCTCAGTTTTTGTCTCCAGTTGATACCCACTATGTCGTGATGATATTATTTGCATATTACCCAACGAGATTTCGCACTAATACATTGTTAAAAGTCAGACTAGACTTTCTCTAGACGAAAAAAATCATCCCTGGTTTGTCTTCGACGAATTCATTATCGAACAAGACTATGTCATGACTTTCGAGTTTGTAGCCCACCTTCAATTGACATCGACAAAGGCAAACCAGGGATGATTTTTTTGTCCAGCGAAGGTCTCCTTTGACTCAATGTATTAGTGTGAAAACTCGTTGGGTGATACGCAAATGATATCATGGTGATATCATCACGACGTCGAGGGGATCAACTGGAGACAAAAACTGAGACAATGATATCACCAGGATGTCATCCTTAAAAAATGTTACATGGGTCACAACACTTCAAGATATTCTATTTCCAAAATGCATTTGAAAATGTTTCAATACTTATTTCAAACCTCTTTTGATTTATAACGCTTTTTTGTCCGTCTGTCCATCTAAAGATTAAGGAACAATAACATTTAACATTTCTAAAGCTAAAAAATCAAATTAAGCCTAATAAAAGTCCACTTGTAATCCCTAACATTGTCGGGTTGTGTTCGGTTTAGTTGTGATTTTTTGCCAATCAAAATTAAGAAGTTTGAAATAACTAATAGGAATTTTGATTGTATTCTCTCTTTCCGTCTAATTTCTTGAAAATTTCAATAGAGCATTCAGAACAACAGATTTCTTTAGATGAAATTCAACATAATTTTTTAGTTTCTTTCGCTGAGAAAAAGTAGTAAGTTTTAACCATTTTTGATAGTTAATATTCAACTAGTTTTCATATGTAATATTTAAAATCAAGGTAATCCCAAACACTTTCGAGCTTTGTTCGGTTTAGTTGTGATTCTTGGCCAATCAAAATTAAGGAGTTTGAATTAACCAATTGGAATTGTTTCATTTTTATTGTAGAGTTCTTCGAGTTATTTGTATTGGTTCAAAAAAATTTTATATCGTAAATCTAGAAAAAAATCGGACATTCTTTCATTTCATTTGGTTTAAATTTCAAACAAACTTGATGCTTGATTTTTCTGGATATTTTTGTTATATTCAAGTTTAATGTCATCGGATATTATTTCAGTCTGTAAGCTTCGGAAGTTCGGCCATAATTGCATTTCTGTTGGATATTATTTCATTGTTTTTAGGATCCTAATTCATGGATTCTATTTCATATTTTTTAATTAATGTTTGACTCAGGTCATAAGTCATCATGCGCTACGTCTCAGGCGTAAGGCCTGTATATCGCACAACCCTACATGATTCGGGATAACGAAGTTAAGCACTAAAATGTAAATTTTTGTCTTTTGAGATTCAAAAAAGTAATGATGAGGGTTTTAAGACATAATCAGTACCATTAAAACGCGATATCAAACTTGAGAATCGGATAAGATTTACTGAACAAAAATTAAAGTACTAAAAATGGAGGCTTTCAGAATTTAAGCGGTAGACCCATCTGGTGTCGACCAATCAAATTTCTGTTAATGGCAGTTTGTAGTAGTCAGATAGACCTTTAAAGTGAGGTATCAAAACCATATCGGACAATGTTTACCCTTCAAATCTAAGTTCCAAAAGGTTTACTGCAGACGGACAGACAGACGGATGGACAAAGCCCTAAAAATAAGTCGAATATTTGAATGATTTAATTCGAGTTTAAATCAATTTAAATAAAAAAAATTTCGGTTTGCTGTTAAATTGCCAGACAGACAGTATTATCAGTCCATCGTACATACCTTTTATTTCAAAATTTCCTTACTTTTGTTCCCTTTTAATTTTTAAAAACTTTCCAAATATTTCAGAATATCTCCGCGCACACCTGTTACTCAGGACGATCCTTTGGGAGCCTTGAATGAGGAAGAAGAAACCGATCAAAACAGTGTGAACCCGGCTGATGTTCAGGATGACAAGTGCCTCGAAAACAACACAATTTACACTGATCAACCCATTCTATTCAAAGGACAAAGAAGTCAGACTTTTGATGCCACAACCTCTCTGAACAAAGGAATCCAACGCTCCGAAACAATGCCTGGCTCAAGTGTAACTTCCAGCCTAGCAAATATTGGATCATCTTTAAAATTTAGTTTCGGGTAAGATTTTTAAAATTATTCTAGATTTTTTTGATTAGCATGTTTTATGATTTGGTTTCGAAATATGTAGCCGTTATTCGCCCGCTCGACTGTCTTTCAAGAAAGACCTTAAAATTCCTGCGCATTTAATAGAAAATATTTCTGAAAATATTCAAAATATAAGGTAAGGATTTTTGTGAGTTTTCAAACCTCAACGGTGGTGGTTTTTGGGTCTCTTTCTCTATTTTGTCACTAACTTCAGCGGTGTCTTCTTACTGTTTTTTGCTTAACAATTTTTGTCTTTATCTAATTCGAAATATTCTCTTCAGTCCGAGTTTAACAGGTAAAAAGTCTAATGAGTTGCTACAAGGTGGCTTAAGCAGTATCAAATACGCGGCTACTTCTGTGGCTAAGAAGTTGGATGAAATTAAAGAAGCTATTTCTAACACGCCGACCAAAGGCAACTCAATGGATGGAGACGAGGACTCTATCATTCAAAGTGAAGATGCTCCTAAGACACGCCGTGTGTCTAGTGATATGGATCTTTGGGGAAGATTGAGTGAATCTAGAAATTCAAGTTATAAAAACTTGATGACCCTAGGAGAGAATCCCACCACCTCAACTCAAAGCTTAAACTCGTTCCCAATGGTACCAGAAAATCTCTACAAGGAAAGTGTTGATGTGAGTTTACTTTCAGTTTTTAAAAAGTCTTTCAATAATCACATTTCCTTCGTAGATTACGGACAACATGCCAAACTATGATGTTCTCATCCAATTGACCTCTTGCTCTCAATGCCACAATTGCCTGGTCTTGTTGTACGACGAGGAGATCATGGCGGGATGGATCGCTGAAGATTCTAATTTGAATACACGGTGTCACGCTTGTAGCAAGCAAACTGTGCCATTTTTGAGCGTTCAAATTGTAGTGAACGAAGCTCTAAAAGACGTTAAACAATCAGATAGTTTAAATGTACCGTATTTGAATCCGTTGGTTCTCAGGAAAGAGCTTGAAAACATTCTGACTCAAGAAGGAGACTTGGCATTGACGAAATCTAATTTCGTTGATGAACATCCTATCATCTTCTGGAATCTCATTTGGATTATGGAGAGAATCGAAAGTACAACACACCTTCCGGATCTATGTTTACCAAAGCAGGTGGGTTTTTTTTCAATACTTATTTTTTTTTTAAAAAACATTTTTAGCTTTTTTTTTTGTCAAAAAATGTGAGAATGTTTAATTTTTAGATTATTTTGAAATTTATGAAACTTTTTTGACTAGATTTACAAAATAATTTGTTAAAAATTGCTTAGACATTTTGTAAAATAAGAGTAATTTATACCAGAAAAAATTCGAGGAAAAAAAAACCTTTATTAATTATGAATTGGACAATCAAACAATAACCTTGTATCCACTTCACTGTATCCCCTTCCGAATGACAACTCAGTTATTGGCAAAGGACAACTGCTTATATTGGCATATAAGAACGTATTCGCTTCTTGGTTCTTAAAAAGCTGAAGGAAACCATCTAAACAAAACAAAAAATAAAATAAAAATATATACAAAAGATAAAAGAAAACTCACCATTAGTTATAACCGCTGAGAATTCCGTATAGTCAAAGCTGTCCGTAAGATTTTTGCAATTAACTTCTTGAAGTTGTTCGCCATATTTTTGGCAATAGGCCTTTGAATATATCGAACATGAATCTTCGTTCCTCGGATCATTTATCGTTGCAATGTAATCCACATTATGCTCAGCGCTCTTGAAATATATTTCAAAGTTAAAGCCAATGGCAAAAAATTTCATTCGAAGATATTCGTTTGGATTCACTTTATTATTCGATAAGGAATTTATGGCCACTGTGAAATCAAAGCTATTTTCACCATTCAATCGAATCTCCCGACAACCTGATAAGTCGGATATTTTAATATCTTCATCAAAAGCGGAGACCGCGATAAAAAACACAACAGTTAATGTCAGTTTCATTTTATTAGTGTTAGATTTTTCCATTCGATTTTTTCTTAAATACTGAGCTTTTTCTGTTAACTTGAGATAAGAAAGGTGAAAGGAATTGATTTTATATTTATAATTAATTTCCTGTTATAAAAGTAAGTAAGAAAGCTTCAAGTGGATGGTGTTTGAAGTTTTCACTTCATTTAGAATTAAAAGGAAATGTACTATCTAAAGAACACGAATTTTTAATTGATTTATTATTGTGCTACGTCGTTTTTTTTTAGATTTGAAAAATTGTTTTTGTGAGTAATGTATTTTGTTTTTAAATATTCGAAATGAAAATAGGTTTGTAAGATGGGAATAAATGTTATTGGTGGGTTTAGTTAAGACATTGAGCTATTTTTTTTTTATTAAAAGCAACAATTAAGACATATCTAAACATTAATATTTCTTTTTTCAAACTACACTTATGAACTTATATTTTTGTTTTGTTTGAAATCTCAGTTTCAAAAAACGATTTCAAACAGTTTATCCTACTTTAATCAAAGAAATCATACTTCAAAACTGCACAATTTTTCTAAATAAAGTAATGAATTTAAATAAAAAATAGTTAAATTAAAAAAGAATATAAGCTTTTAATATTTCTTCATTTTTTTAAAAACAAAACATATCTAAACTTTAATATTCCTAGAAACTACACAAAACTTATATATTTAAGTTTTGTGAAGTTTTGTAGAAGAATTTTAATAAATCTCAGTTTCAAACAAAATTCGAACAATTTATCCTACTTCAATCAATGAAATCATACTTCAAAACAGCACAATTTTTCTAAATAAATTAATGAATTTAAAAAAAATAGTTAAATTAAAAAAGAAAATAAACTTTTAATATTTCTTCATTTTTTTAAAAGCAAAACATATCTAAACAATAATATTTCTAAAAACTACACAAAACTTATATATATTTAAGTTTTGTGAAGTTTGATAGAAGGAATTTTAAAAATTTCAGTTTCAAAAAACGATTTAAAACAGTTTATCCTACTTCAATCAACGAAATCATTCTTCAAAACTGCACAATTTTTTAAAAATAAAATAATGAATTTAAAAAATATAATAAAATTAAAAAAGAATATAAACTTTTAATATTTCTTCATTTTTTTTTTTAAGCAAAACATATCTAAACATTAATATTCCTAGAAATTACACAAAACTTATATATTCAAGTCTTGTGAAGTTTTGTAGAAGGAATTTTAATAAATCTCAGTTTCAAAAAACGATTTAAAACAGTTTATCCTACTTTAATCAAAGAAATCATACTTCAAAACTGCACAATTTTTTTAAAATAAAATAATGAATTTAAAAAATATAATAAAATTAAAAAAGAATATAAACTTTTAATATTTCTTCATTTTTTTTTTAAAACAAAACATATCTAAACATTAATATTCCTAGAAATTACACAAAACTTATATATTCAAGTCTTGTGAAGTTTTGTAGAAGAATTTTAATAAATCTCAGTTTCAAACAAAATTCGAACAGTTTATCCTACTTCAATCAATGAAATCATACTTCAAAACAGCACAATTTTTCTAAATAAATTAATGAATTTAAAAAAAATAGTTAAATTAAAAAAGAAAATAAACTTTTAATATTTCTTCATTTTTTTAAAAGCAAAACATATCTAAACAATAATATTTCTAAAAACTACACAAAACTTATATATATTTAAGTTTTGTGAAGTTTGATAGAAGGAATTTTAAAAATTTCAGTTTCAAAAAACGATTTAAAACAGTTTATCCTACTTCAATCAACGAAATCATTCTTCAAAACTGCACAATTTTTTAAAAATAAAATAATGAATTTAAAAAATATAATAAAATTAAACAAGAATATAAACTTTTAATATTTCTACATTTTTTTTTTTAAAACAAAACATATCTAAACTTTAATATTCCTAGAAACTACACAAAACTTATATATTCAAGTCTTGTGAAGTTTTGTAGAAGAATTTTAATAAATCTCAGTTTCAAAAAACGATTTAAAACAGTTTATCCTACTTTAATCAAAGAAATCATACTTCAAAACTGCACAATTTTTCTAAATAAAATAATGAATTTAAAAAAAAAATAGTTAAATTAAAAAAGAATATAAGCTTTTAATATTTCTTCATTTTTTTAAAAACAAAACATATCTAAACTTTAATATTCCTAGAAACTACACAAAACTTATATATTCAAGTTTTGTAAAGTAGAAATTTTGTAGAAGGAATTTTAAAACTTTCAGTTTCAAAAAACTATTTTAAACAGTTTACCCTACTTCAATCAATGAAATCATACTTCTAAACTACACAAACTTTTTGGAAAAAATTATTAAATTTAAAAAATATAATTAAATTAAAAAAGAACATATATTTTATTTTTTAATACTTCAATTTTTTCTAAAATATTTTTTTAAATTCTGTTCTATAATACACAGGGGATTCATACAAAGGCTTCTTAGGCCTCATAAAGACATTTTAGTGCTCTTTTTATATAATTTTTTGTGGCTCAAAAACTCTTTTTGTTTAAAAAAAAATATAACAAAAATTACATTTTTTTAAAATATTAAGAATAATTAAAAAATCAGAATCAAATACTTTAAGATCTTGAATTAAAAACAAAACAAATTCAGTAAGATTTCAAATAGTGAGAATTGCAGGGGTTTTATTGGTATAACGGACTAATTTTGATCGTTACGTTATCCATATTCAAAAACGTTATTAAATTCGAGATTAAATCATAATATAATATACTCTATATATCTTTGAATTTCTGAGGTATTTTCGAGTATATTTTTAAAGTATTATTTACAAAAATGTTCATCATATTTTTTAAGCAATATTTTATAGATGTAAAATAAAAAAAAAACATTAAAAAAGCAATGGAGATTTATGTTTTTTTATAATTTAGAAAAATATTTAAAAAAAAGGAATAAACCTTTAAAAATTAAAGAGTAATTTACATTTATTTTTAAAAGTTAAAAAAAATACTTTAAAAAATATTGAATTGAAAAAATGTTCAAATATAAATTTAGACCTTTTTTTAATTTGATATATATTAATATGTATCTTAATCAAAATGTTTAAAAATATAAAATTCAAATTCTTAAAAAATATCCAAATAAATATGTAAAATAACTAAAGATAGCTCAAGATTATTGGAAATAATAAGAATTATTGTGTTTTATTTTTTTAATTAATATTAAATTTAAAAAAATAAACAACAACAATTATAAAAATATTACAAAACATATCTAAACATTAAAGTTCCTAGAAACTACACAAAACTTATATATTTAAGTTTTGTAGAAGGAATTTTAATAAATCTCAAATTCAAAAAAGTTTAAAACTTAAAAAAAATTAATTATTGTTTTTTTTTAAATTAATATTAAATTGAAAAAAATAAACAACAAAAACAAAATTATAAAAATATAACGAACAATAAATAAACATGGATAATAAAAAAAATAAAATAAAAAATTTACTAAATTATTATTTATCAAATCAAGATATTTAAAAATATAAATTAGAAGATTTTATTTTTAATGTTTGTTGTCTTCAAAATAAAATATGCAAATCAAAAATGTGTGTTTAATTTAAAAAAAAAAATTCTTTCATCCAAAATGAATATTTGAAGATTCTAAAGCTTCATGATTAAAAAATTTTATAAATAATATTGAAACGAATCATAAATAACAAAAAAGCCATTTAATTTTTAAATATTTATCTTATAATGCAATTCTTGAGCTTCAATTTAAAAAAAAAAAAAAAGGAAGCGTTTTAAAACGTCACATGGCGAGTTCTATTAAATTAAAATATTTTATTTCTTTTACAAACAATTATAAAATTAATTAATTCTTGTAAAATTAAAAAAAAATTCAAATTGAGAATAAATAAAGAAATTAAAAGAGAATTATAGAAGATTGAAAACAAAAATTCTAAACCAAAGAAAAATAAATAATTTATAATTAAATTCGTAGATAAATATTCGTCTTTTAAATGTGTTTTTTTTTACTAAAACATTGATTTTTAAAGTTATTTTTTCAGATTTTTGGATTAAAACGAAAATGTAATTTTCGAAATATTGTTGAAATTGCAATCTCTAAATTCAAATTAAATTTGTAAAACTTGTATCATTTTGAAAGTTTCACTATGAGTTTATTTTTTTGTTTTATTTGATAATTTTGACAAAGTTGAATACGTTACTCAATACTGTTTCTTTACATAAATTTCTTTTTTAATCGGGTTTGAAGGGTTTTTTTAAATTGTCTAAAATAATTTGTTTTAATATTTTCTAAATTAACACAATTATTTAATTTTTGCAATTCGAAATATAACAAACTTCTGTTTTTTTTAAATAATTATACAAATGGAACTTTTAATGAATAAAATTAAATAATACAATTTAAAATAGTAAA
This sequence comes from Megaselia abdita, assembly GCA_001015175.1. Lineage (NCBI taxonomy): Eukaryota > Metazoa > Arthropoda > Insecta > Diptera > Phoridae > Megaselia > Megaselia abdita. The sequence continues at coordinate 4,586 of JXPG01036894.1, read as the reverse complement.
GTATGGATTTTTAATTGTGAAAGCTTGTATAATTTTGAAAGTTTCACTATGAGTTTTTTAGGGCTCATTTGATTATTTTTTGGATCAATAATGATAACATTGAGCTCTATTTTTAGCTACATTTTCCTTTGAAACTTTTGTATGAAATGTAATATGTTTCTAAGGATTTTTAATGCTTATTTTTAACGTAAGATGAGCTTTGTATGGACCCTGAATATGGTTTTAAATTGTTTGGAAACTTATTTTTTATAGAGTAAAAGGTTTTGTTTTTCCTAAAAAACAAAGAATTTATAATTTAAGTTAGGTGCTTTATATGATCCGTTCACAGGTCAAATTTATTTAAAAACCTCTAAGGTATTGTTTTATTCAAAAACTTACTTTTTTAGTAAGACTCTAAAAAACTATTTTAAAATATCACTGACTAAATTAAATTCTTTTATATCACGCCTTCCTACAAATTATAAAAACATTCACTTATTAAATTGCTATTTTTTATGTTTTCGTTTGTGAGAAATAAAATTTATTAAATATTCCTAACGTTCAAAACGTTATAAATCATATTCAAAATTCAACATTATTCCGGTTTTTTTGTGTTAATTTTTGAATCCTATTTTTTTCAATAGAAGTTTTCCAATTTTGCTTTATTTTTTTTTTAAATTACAAAAATTTATATATTTTGAAAATGACACCGCTTTATCAGAAGTTGTTGAAGAAATTATCATTATCTATCGCCTTAATTAAAAAAAATAAAAAATCAAATAAAAATCAATATTTATTAGGACAATCAAAGAAAATTCTAGTATCCACAGTTTCTTGAATATTCCTTCCAAAAGATAAATATTGGATTGCACTGTAGTATGAACTGCTCTCTCCAAACAAAAACGGATGCGTTGAGTTTCCTTCGTAGAACATCGTGTCTTTGTCTGTTAAAAAATTTAAAAAACACAAAAAATTTAAAAGAAAAGTTATTTAAAAAAACTTACTTGACCCAATCACCAAAGTAAACTCAGTGTAATCGAAAGCGTTAGTAATATTTTCACAATCCACAGAATCTAAATCTGGATATTTTCGTGTATTCTGAATTTTACACAACTGCCTTCCAAAGCCATTAATATTCGCGAAAAGCTCGTAAGCGGTTTCAGCATATTTCAAATATACGAAGAAATCATATCCAATAGCATAGAATTTCATTCGGAGAGTTTCACCAACCTTTGCTTGATTGTTTAAGAGAGATTTTATTGGAAACGTGATCAAATTGTTGTTTCTTCCGTTCAAGCGGATTTCTCTGCAACCTCCTAGATCGGAGATTTGAATTTTTTCATTGAATGCGGGAGTCTTAGGAATTATTATTCCGAAAAGCACGGTCAACAAGACTACTCTAATTGTTAAACTCATTTTTGCAACGGTTTGATTTTTCTTTATTTGCGGGACTTTATATATAGGCTTTTTTTTATTAGAGCTTTTTAGATAAGTATTTTGTTGTCGCTGATATTATGAGTGGATGAAATTTTGTGAATGGAAGCTCGTTTTTTTTTCTTATCTTTAAGAGATAGATAAACTATAAATTTTATATTGGTTTATAGACGGAAGTTTTGAAGTTGATTCTATAAATATATTAACAATTGAGGGTTCACCAAATTTAGTTTCTGCTGAAACAACGGTTTTTATTAAGTTTGGTTTTGAAGGAGTTGGTTTTTCGGCTCAAAAAATCACAAAGGGGTTGGAATTTGTCACGAAAAATTGTACAAAAAAATAAGTTAGTTTAATGAAAACTTATTAATTTAATCATTAAAAATATTTCCTAGAAGGAATTTTTTTTTTAGTAGTTTCGTTAATAAGGCAATTTGAAGGAGTTGATTTTTCGACTCAAAAAATCACAATCACCCTTTGCATTTTTCACATTTTAATTAAAAACTGATAATTTTTTGAATGAAAACTTTCTAATTTAATCAATTAAAATATTTCCTAAAAGAAAAGTTTTGTTAAAAAGACAATTTGAAGGAGTTGATTTTTTGAGCCGAAACAAAGGGGTTACCCTTTTCATTATTAATTAAAATCTTTCTTTTTCTTTTTTCTTTTCGTTAAAAAGGCAATTTGAATGAGTTGATTTTTCGGGTTAAAACATTGTAAAAACAATTGTGCGATTTTTCAATTTTTAATTTTAGTATTTTTAATGAAAACTTATTAATTTAATCAATTAATTTGTTTTTTTATATTTTATAAAATGTTTGAGTTAAAGGAAATTTAACAAATGCAAATTTATATTCAAATGCAATTGTAAAGATGCAAAGATTAAATAAAATTCTAAATATAAGCTTTAAAAAAATTTAAAGACATACGTTTTAATATTTGAATATTTTATTCAATAAAAGTAAAAAAATTAAAAAAAAAAAAAAAAAAAAAAAAAAAAAAAAAAAAAAAAAAAAAAAAAACAAAAAAATATATGAAAACAAATTCAACATTGGTTTCAGGCTCAGAAGTTTATTTCTTAAATAATTTTAAAATATTCAAAATATAATACAAATATTTTAAATTTATTTTATTTAAGTTTTAACAAAATTTAAGTCAATTTGAAAATTGGTCTAAAATATTTTTTTCGGTGAAATTTAATGATTACATTCTGAAACAAAAAGCTAGATTTATTTTCTAAAAAAATATTTTTAAATTAAATTTTTTAAAACGACTTAGAATTAATAAACTAAAATAGCTTAACTTCAATGTTCTAATTTAATGAAAATTATTAATTTAAAATAAATAAAATTCAAGATTTTTGGAAATTATTTCAGAAAAATGTTTCTTTCACAGCAGTTTTTTTTTTTTTTTTTAAAGAGGAAAAGTTTTGTAATTTATTCATAATTTGATTCATGAAACTCACAAAATTAAAAAAAGTTTTAACTTTAATGATTTTATTTAATGAGCTAAAAAGTATTTGTTGTAAAAAATATTAAATATAAAAAACAAAACTTAACGAATATATAAAAATAATCTTCATTAAACATACAATAACAATTAAATCAAAACAGACAGAAGTTGCATTATTTCGTTTAAATTTTAAATATTAACGAATTCTTACAAATTAAGACATTCTCACAATTTTGAATCAAAGCCTTGTATAATTTATAGTTCTTTGAACTTTGTATTTAAAAATTTTGTAAGGTATTTGAATACTTTTTCTTTGAAAATTTCACACTTTTTTTTAATGATGAAATTTAATGTAAATATTATTTTCTTTTGATAATAATAATAATAATAATTTTTTTAAGAGGAAAAAGAAAACATGTTTAAAATAATAATATTGCTATATAAAACACATTATTACCGAATAAAACAAATCCTTTTTATAATACTTTTATTCTCATGACAGAAGTCCAAAAATAAATATATAAACGATTTCTGTAATAGAAGTTCCAGAAACGGTTCTGCATCTATTTTTGTTTTGTTTAAAATTCTTGAGTAGGCAAGGGAAAGGTTCCGAGATTTCAGAAATAGTTCTATGGTCAATATCGTTGGGCAACATTTTGAGAGGAGTCAACAAACGTCTGTGGAATCGATTTCTTGGAAGTAAAAAGGTTCCAAGATTCCAAAAACAAATCCTTCAGCTTCATCAAAACAACAAATATCCTCAATATTAAAAAAAAAAAAAATAAATAATACACAAACATA